>JASDQU011404590.1:1359-14319 GCA_032191745.1 Picea mariana
ATATTAGGGCTTAACAAACTCATCCTGCATATCCTTTGCAAATTTATGGCTCATCATGTCATCATCACTTCCAAAGAGAATATCATCAACATAAACTTCAATTAACAAAATATTATCTTGATTTACCTTGATGTAGAGGTTGTTATCTGCATTCCCTTTCCTGAACCCTTGTTGTTGTAAGTATATGTACAATATGGAATACCATGATTTGGGGAAATGTTTGAGACTATATAAGGCCTTCTTCAACCTGTAAACATAATTTTCATTTTATGACAATTGAAATCCATATGGTTGCTCAATGTAGACTTCTTCCTCTAGATCTTCGTTTAGGAAGGTTGATTTCACGTTCATATGATACACTTTAATATTGTTGGAGCATGCATAAGCAAGGATCAATATGATTGCTTACATTCTAGAAACTGGGGAAAACATCTCTTCAAAGTATATACCTTCAACCTGAGCGTATCCTTTGCATACCAATATTTCTTTGTTCATGGTAACTTGTCCATCTTCATTCAATTTGTTTTTGAAGACCCACTGTGTACCAATCACATTCTTGTTCCTTGGCCTTGGAACCAGTTCCCAAGTGACATTCTTCTCTACCTGATCTAACTCTTCATTCATTCCTTTGATCCAGAATTCATCCTTGTCGGCTTCTTCAAAACTGCTTGGCTCAATTGTAGATAGTAGTGTTAGGTGTAGTTTTTCTAGTAAATGAATTCTTCTTCTAGTTTCAAATCCTGCATCTTTATTCCCGATAATCTGATATGATGGATGATTCTTTTGTATTCGTTTGCTATGTGTATTTGGAGGAACTTGAAAATCTTTCTATTCTTTCTCTTCTTTTGATTTTTCTTCTTCATCTTCCTCTTCTACTACTACTTCTTCCTTTACTTCTTCTTCATGAACCTGTTCCAATGAGTCCTTGCCTTCTTATTTTATCCTTCATCCACCTGTCTCATCAAATGTCACATTGATGCTTTCCACAATTTTGTTGATCCTTAGATTGAAAAATTTGTATTATTTCCTTGTGCTTGAGTACCCAACAAGTATACCTTTGTCCACACGAGAATCAAACTTTCCCATTCTTCCATCTTCTCTTTTGATGTAGAATTTTCTTCCAAAAACTTTGAAATGCTTCACATTCATTAGTCTACTTCTCCATAGCTCATAAGGAGTTTTATCATTATTATTTATGAGAATTCCTTTGTTTTGAATGTGAATTGTTGAATGGACTTCCTGTAACCAAAAGACAATTATCAACTTGGAATCCATTAACATAGTTCGTTCCATTTCCTATAATATCATGTTCTTCTTTTAGACGACTCCATTTTGTTGTGGTGTCCTAGCAAAAGAGAATTTCCTTTTGTATCTCATGCTTACTACATAAGTCCATAAATTCCTTTGAAGTAAACTATCCTCCATTGTTCGATATCAAGCATTTGATTTTCGAATATATTTCATTTTAAACCATCTCCTTGTACATATTAAAGTTATTGAATGCCTCTTACTTCTTCCCAAGAAAACAAACTGCACTCATTCTTGTATAATCATCAAAAAATAGCATAAAATATTTCTCACCTTTCAACACATTTGTTCTAGTTGGTCCAACTACATCAATATGCAAATTTCCAGCGGTTTTGTTGTGAAGTATTCCTTTGACTTGAACCCGGTCTTGGTTTGATTTCCTTGTTGAAAATGCTTGCACACTGTGTTGGTTGGATTCATGATCTGGGGCATTTATCTTAATGTTTCCTTTTTGTTGACATTGACAAGATTATAAAAAGTTATGTGACCCATTTTCTGCCATAGACAAACTTCATCTTCCTTTCCTAAACAACACTTTTCTTTTCCAATTTCACTTAGCACATACATGTTTCTTGAAGTTCTCACAATTGTCACCACCACTCTTCTTGAATATGATTTTCTTATCTCTCATTTATGTGAATCAAACACAAGTTTGTGACCTTGGCCACACATTTGACTTACACTCAAAAGATTATGTTTCATATCTTCTACTAGTAGAATATTTCATGCCTTGGTATCCTTATTTCCAATCTTGATTGTGCCTCTTCCAATGATTTGGGATGAGTCATCATTTCCAAAAGAGACTGACCCGCCTCTTTCCTTTCTCAAGGTTAGAAACATTTCCTTATCACCTGTCATGTGCTTTAAACAACCATTGTCAACATACCAACCACATTTCTTGTGTTGACCTTGTAGAGCGAGTGTGCATTCTTCATTATTTTACTGACTCTGCTTCCTTATCCATATTATTTGAGGTCCCTGTCTATGACTATTATTATTATTTTTTGATTCTCTTGGAGGAACTTTCAGTCTACAATCTTTGGCCTTGTGTCCAAAGTTTTTGCACTTGTAGTAGTTTGTTTTGGTACTCAAGGATTCAAACCTATTGTAGCTTCTACTATGTGTTTCACTAGGCCTTATTGAATAACCATTTCATGTATAAATTTCATGGTTGTTTCTATTCCTGTTATTTTCTTTGCAATTTACAACCTTATGTCCAAAATTTTTACACGAATAACATAGTTCAAGGAAGATAGTTTGATACATGGGAGTTGAAGATATTCTAAAAGGAGTTACTCTTATGAACCCTTCTTCTTCTTGAGGCATTCTTGTTTATGACTACTATTGATTCCGAAATATGAATCTTTTGTATGGTGGAGTATCTATGTGATCTTCCTTATGAAACTTATTGTCTTATTCCTTCTTGAGCTATCCTCTAACTCTCTTTGCATAGCTTCTTGGTTTTTTTTCTTGATCTGTTGTTTTAGAGCTTGAACCCTTTTTTGTCTTATTGTATCATAGTACAAACTTGTCATAATGTGGCCTTTAACTGCTAATAATCACATTCAAAACTTTAGAGTTGTTCTCCATGTTTTTCTTTTAAAGGTCTTTTATCAATGTGACAATCTTTGCTTCTAAATTTCCAATGATCCTGTCTCTTTCTTCTAACTTTTCTTTG
This sequence comes from Picea mariana, assembly GCA_032191745.1. NCBI lineage: Eukaryota > Viridiplantae > Streptophyta > Pinopsida > Pinales > Pinaceae > Picea > Picea mariana. The sequence continues at coordinate 4,346 of JASDQU011404590.1, forward strand.
AGTGCTTCTTCAATTCTCTTGTCTTCCTCTACTTGGATTAATTTAGTGATAATATTCTCTAGTTATTCAGAGTTGGAATTTTGAACTCCCTCTTTTCCTTTTAGTTCTTCCTGAAGTGACTTGTTTTTATTGTTTTCACTTTTTATAACTTCTATGGCACTCAACAATTCGTCTCTGTAGTCAACTTATGCCTATTCATATTCTTCTTTGGATCCTTCTTCATCAAAATCTTATATTTCCATGAATAAGAAACTTTTTGTATCACTATAACTGACTTCATCTTCGTCTGATGAGGATATGTCTTCTTTGGTGCAAAGGATTTTCTTGAAAAAAATCTTTTTGGTTATTTTTTCCTTTATATATTTGTTTACTCTTAGAGTCATCTTCTTCATTTCTTTTCTCTTTCTTATGGGAACATTTATTAGAAAAATGACCAATACCATTGTAAATGTGTTGAACCTACACATAATAGATCTAGTTAAACAATAATACACACATTTGCAGAGAGAATTTGAGAAAGAAGAAGGAGAGAAAGAATGAAGGAATTCTCATTAACTGTTGTGAATAATGAATAATTTACACATGATATACTCTATATAAATCAATGAGTGTGCATTGGAGGAGAACCAATGTGCCATATTGGTGTTCTAGAGTGATCTGGACACACTCCAGTAGTTACGGGAGTGAACTGCCACCTAGTCTAGTCTCTCGGGAAGTTACGGGAGTGAACTGCCACCTAGTTGAGTTAACTAGTCAACTAGTCTTTAGTTAACTGAATGGATAGAGAGTAGTGAGGAGTTAACTCAGGGAATCAAGGGTAATGTGCTAGTATGGTGATGATCCCAAGGCAAGGTCAAATTAGCATGGCGATGATCCCAATGTTGCATGCTGATAAAACCAATGAAACATCTAAACTCAACTCAACTAGTCAAACTGAAGTGTCAACTGAAAGAGAATATTATCCAAGTGGAATATTCTCCCCTAAAATATAGGAGACTAGATAATGAATTATTATGACTAATAAAAAAGGAAAAACCTTAGGAAAAATAAATTCTAGGTGTGTGTCAATTAACTCCAACACCCCCCTTGAACATCACTATTGTGAAAATAAAGAATGGGTCTCGACAACGAGGCCATGTTAGGTACCCAAATAGAAAAGATACACTGAAATAAAGTGAGGAAAGAAGGAAAATATCATGGGAAAAACCCCCCCTCAAGGTACAATGTATGTAAAAAGAAGAACTACAGTTCTTAGACAATTGTGTCCTTCACTCCAAGACGACTTCGCGGAGAATGGAACTTCTACTCAGTGAAGGTCTTGGTGAAGATGTATGTCATCTGTTCTGCTGAAGGACATAAATGTAAGTCGATGCTTCCCTCATGTACTAAGTCCCAGATTTAGTGCATGTGGATCTTGATGTGCTTCATCCATTGCCTCTGAGCTGGATCTCTACAGAACTTTAGAGTGCTCTAGTTGTCACACCGGATGACGATTGACCAATGAGACTGAATGCCCAACTCAGTGAGAAAATGTGTTAGCCACATAGATTGAATGGTTATGTTAACTACCCCTCTGTACTCTTCCTTGTTTGAATATAGAGAAATGTAATCTTGCTTCTTGCTCGACCAACAGATAGGCCCAAAACCAATACTAAGTGAGTAACCATATGTGGACTTGCGATCAATATTATCGCCAGCCCAGTCGAAATCAATAAACCCGATGAGATATAATGTAGATTTTACTTCATAATGAATCCCAAAGGTGATGGTGCCATGTACGTATCGAAGGATACACTTTGAAACCTTCCAATGTAGCTCATGCAGCTCTTGCATGAACCTGGAAACTGTGCCAACTACATATGAGAGGTCTGGTCTGGAGTGTGTGAGATACAACAAGATCCCCACTAATTTTTTGTACAGTGTGTTTTCAACCAGTGGAGTCTCCCCACCATTCTCAAGTTTGACTCCTAATAGGAAAGGATTCGGAGCAGACTTGCAGCCTGTCATGTGAAATCTCTTAATTATATATCGTGCATACTTGGCCTGAGACAGTTTTATGCCTGATGCATCCTCACTGATATTGATTCCAAGGAAGAAGTGTAGTGGACCCATGTCCGTCATAAAAAAACTTTCATGTAGAATCCTCTTGATTGCAACAATCGTTGAAGTTGAGAAACTGGTGATCAACAAATCATCAACATACAGAAGTAAAAGTAGAAGTGAATCAGTTGTCCTAAGCATGTAGACATTTGGGTCTGATTTACAATGTACAAAGTTCTATGACAACAGGTAGGATCCCATATTGTCATACCATGCCCTAAGAGCCTACTTGAGGCCATAAAGAGACTTCTTCAGTCGACAGAACAAATATGAGTCATGCATCAATCCCTGGGGCTTCTTCATGTAGATATCCTCAGAGATATCACTATGAAGAAATGCATTCTTCACATCCATCTAATGGAATTCCCATCCTTTGGCTTCCGCAATGGCAAGTGCCTAGTCTAGTCTCTCAGGTAGTTACATGAGTGAATTGCCACCTATTTGAGTTAACTAGTCAACTAATCTTCAGTTAATTGACTGAACATAGAGTAGTGAGGAGTTAACTTAGGGAATCAAGGGTAATGTGCCAGTTTGGTGATGATCCCAAGGCAAGGTCAAATTATCATGGTGATGATACCAATGTTGCATGGTGATAAAACCAATGCAACATCTAAACTCAACTAGTCAACTGAAAGAGAATATTCTCCAGGTGGAATATTCTCCCCTAAAATATAGGAGACTAGATAATCACTAATTATGACTAATAAACAAGGGAAAACCTTAGGAAAAATAAATCCTAGGTGTGTGTAAAGTAACTCCAACAACCATCATAATTAAAACAAATCAATGAAATCTTACCTCTATATTTTTCAGTCCCCTTTTTCAGCCTTCTGAGGAAGTTGGATACTTCTTCATCGTCTTATGAGATATCATTGCTACTACTATCTGAATTTTCATTTTATTTCCCTTTTTCTTTGTATTCTTATATGCTTTGAATGTTTCTTCCTTTGTAACCATATTGTATTGATTTGTTCTCATATCATAATATGTGAGTGTCCCATGCAACTCATCCATGGTCAATGTAGCTAGATCCTCTCTCTCTCTCTTCTAGTGCTGAAATCTTTGAATCAAACCTCATTGGTAGGGATATCAATACATTTTTGACAATGAACTATTCATTTACTTCATCTCCCAGACCTTTGATATTGTTTACTACTCCATCAACTTGTAGAAACTAGGCAACTATGTTCTCATCTTCATTCATCTTCAATTGTTTGAATTTTGCTCTAAATATTTGAAGTTTAGCTTCCTTGACTTTCTCATCTCCTTTGTATACATTCTTCAGTTTGACCCATATGTCTTTTGTGGAATCAAATTGCATAACTTTGGTGTATATTTATTTAGACAAACCATTTAGGAGTGCACTTGTGGCTCTTGAATCATTTTCTTCATGTTTATTTCCATCTTTATCTGTTGGAGGAATGGTTGGTGCTTTGTATCCATCTACTACTGATCACCAAACATCAAATCCCAGTGCTTGTATGTGTGTCTTCATTCTTCTACTCCATAAGGCAGAATCTTCCCCATCAAACTATGGTATCCCAATCTTAGAGTAATCTATGATTTCCTTCTAGTGTTTAAATTGTCTCTTGAAGGACCTTCTATGATACCAATTGTTGGATTACTAAGAGGGGGGTTGAATCAGTAATAGAAATTTTTTATCCTTTTTAACCAAAATATATAAGTGTTTTAAACTTTATGATCAATTTACCAATATCATTCAACAAGTGCATAATAAATAAACCATGAACAATGATCAATCATACACATTACAACGCTATTTTTACGTGGAAACCCAATGTGGGAGAAAACCATAGAATGATTTTTATTATATGTCTTTTAGAAGTGCATTCATTGGAAGATCCAACTTCCTTTTCTCTCCAACTACAACTGGAAGGAGGCTCCAACCCCCTATATTCCCAAGATACAACCTGAGGGAAGCTCCAACTCCCCAATTCTCTGGCTCCAACTAGAAGGAGGATACATCCCCCTATGTTCTTCGACTACAACTAGAAGGTGGCTACAACCACCTATCCCTGCCCCATCCAACCACCTTGAAATATAAATATAAGTATCAAACAACTGATGAAACCACTTCCACTCTATCACTATGAAATATACCACTATAAACATGTACCAATCTGTACCAATAACCTATATTCAACCAATACCAATAACTTGTAATCAACCTATACCAATAAACTGTAATCAACTTGTACCAATAACTTGTACCAACATATACCAACAAATTGTACCAATAATCTCTTCAACAAATCAGATATGATAACATAGATATCATACCCAATATCACAAGAATATAACTCAAACCATGTGAAACTATGTCTCTCTAGTCATGTGTCATACATATGTAAACAATCATAATCATATATAATAAACCCTCACATCAACTAGACATCAAACCATCATTGTTATGCGGCCTCAAAATGTATCAACAACTTCAGCAACACTCCTCAACAAAAAACCCTCAACCATGTACCAAGAAATACAAGATATGCCTCAACTATCAACCAAACAAGATGTACCAATGATAAATACCAAATATACTAGCATTGTATTTCTGTAGATTTGTCTCGTACAATATGTACCATACAACCAAAAACCTCTCTAGGGAAAATCCTCAATCTCCCTTAACCATATATCATGTAAACAACAACATCCAACTACACAAAAGAATATAACATACCTTTTTTATCTTGTAGCTTGATATGTCGTACCTGAACACTGTCACACTTCTTGTAACCTCTGCTCAACCCATGCAACATGAACCATGCCTCAAACCTTAGTTCTGGTAGTGCCTCACATGACGTAGGAAAGGTTTCAAATGAGGCCTTGCATGACGAGCTCTACTAAACCTATGAGGGTGCCTCGCGGGATGTCTACTGGGTGACCCATGGGGATGATGCTAACTAGGGTTTTTCATGATCTTTTCACACTCCACTGTGGCCACGAAACTTTGTCATCACTCTACCTTCGCTTCCTCAAACTTGTGCAACTTTATATGTATCAATGAGTACCTATAATAAACCTATCACAATAATAGATATTAAATGTGCTCAATAGGTGTTAATAAGAGACCCTTGCTCTCTTATTTATACTCTCCAAGTAGCTTTTTTTATGGGTTATATTCTAATTGTTTTACCCAACTTCTCTCTTTTAGGGCTAACCCCTTTCAACTACTTTAACCACTTGCAACCAGTTTATCCAAAAATAGTAAACTCACCACTTCTAGTTGTAACTAATTTATTTTTAATTATTTTCTTATTGCAACAACGTAACTCATGATTAAATCCTAGTTACAACCACTTTGACTAGTAAAATTCTTCTAGGAGCTTCTAGAATAATTTGACTTCTTTTTACCTTATAAGGGATTCTATATAACTCATGAGGGTTCTCCAACTTCACTAAGCCATATCTCCTCAATCGTGAGGAACTACGTGACGTACCACATATCACTGGAAACGACACGACATGTACTATCCATATAGAATAATATCACTTGAAAATTCATTGATCTTCATCAAATTATTCCTCAAACAAACTCGGGTTCCTTAACCACACTTCTGGGGCTACCAGAATTTTCTACCGGACTTGCTTCAAAGATTGACATCAATGAAAACCAACCCAATTAATCAACAATTTTCATAACAAAAAAGAATTGTTGTGTGTGTCATTTAAAAAAATTCCTTTTCATTGCTTTATAAAGTGATAATATGTTTTTAAAAGGATCACCACATGATAATTATGAATGTCATGGTATGGATAGTGACCAAAAAATAAATCCAACTGTGCTGCTAAAAATCCTCGAGAGTGCAACAACTAACTGTTTCTCTTTTGTCAAAAATAATTTTGCACAAAAAGTTCGTTCAAAGAAAAACATTAGCATGCAATTACTTTAGTTTCCTTTCCATCTCAGTCAAGAAATTCTCTTTTTTTCAATTTATCCAACAAGTTACTTTTATTGAAATAATAAAAGACAAAAAGAGAACTAGCTAGAGACTAGAAACAAGGATTAGATTAATCTAACCAACTAAAAAGAAAATAACATATAGTTGTAAATTATTAAATATTAGTCATGAAGTCCTTATTCATTGAGCACATTTTGAATAAGAGCAATATGAATCCTTACCCATAATGATAGATAATTCCTTACAATTGAATTGATAGAAAACAAAAAAATAGAACTACAATGAATGACTATTCAAAGAAAAGAAACTAGCCTAATCTATCCTACTCCTATCCTATACTACACTAGTTGCAAATGAACTATGTGAAATCATAATGCCAATGTAGCCATCCATGTAACTCCAAACCTGCAATTACATGTTCATAAAAAAATTAGTAGCAAAAAATGTAGTAATAGACCAAAATTAGGAAAAAATAAATCATGTAAACCTCTACCCATCATGTGAAATATGAGAATGTTATAATTCATGGGAAACATAGATAAGTAAGATCCCTCCAACCAAACTTTAATTATATCATAAAATTTACCGTGGACATCATAGAAGTGTTGGTGGGAATTTAAAAATGAGTAGCAGACCTGATAAGATTCATTTATGAAATAATCATGACTAGTACCTTGGGGAAGAGTCTTAGTGCTAATGTTATCCTTAATTCTAGAGGACAAAACAAAATAATGAGGGCTTGACATAACCATCAGTGGAAACCTAAGTGCCTCATTAATTTGGAAAGTATATTTGGGCTCATAATTCACATAACCAACAACTTGAGATGGGATATTATGACTAAATGATGTGAACTTGGAGTTGTTTACCATTCTAGAATATATATCATCAATGCATGAGTGGAAACCACTAATATATTTTGTTCCATTACATTTATTAGCCTCAATCTCAACTAGTTGGTTACTACAACATCCAGACTCTTTATTATTCATGAACATAGATAAATCAACAAAAGACTTATTCATAAACAAGTTTGTTGCAACACCCTCTTCTTCACAAACAAAAGGTTGATAAGGAAGGAAACTACAAGATTCATGGGAATGGGTTGCATCCTCTCTTTCTTCTATATGTACATTATGAACATATTGTACTTTATTGGGATTTTTCCATGTGGAATGAGTTTGAAAAGGATCCTAAATAGTTATCTGCACAACACAACCATGAAAAATATTAGGGTACAAAGAATATAAAGTAGAAGATGTAAGAGAATGAAATGCCTCTATAGAAAGAGAATCATTTTCAATACTATTCTCTTTGAATGGTATCACTACTTTCATTAGCACACCCATGTCTGATTTCAATTGCGAATCTATAAATACCACACAAGGCATTGTTTCACAATCAACAATTCTATCCTTCAAATTACTCACTTCATTTGAGCAAGATACAAATTGTAGCACTGGAAGAGTTATGCATGGTGTGTTTATTTCTTCTCCTTGAGTTAATTGATAAGCATTGCTATTTTTCTCCTTTAAAATATGTAAACATGAAATATATTCTAAAACATACTCATGGTTAGGAAATAGGAGCAAATCACAACAATTTTCAAAACAAGAAGGCCCAATAAATGATTCGGTAACTACAGGAAAACCTTCTTGATATTTCTCAGTTAAACTAGAAGAGGTTATAACAGTACAACAACCATGAACAACATAAATTAATTCCAATTTATTTATTTCTAAGAGAGGTTTCATGTTTTGTGTGTCCAAATTTTCTTCCTCAATTAACTGATCAACATTCATTTCTTTATCCACTGGAAAATATGAACATAAAACATTATCCAAGACACATGCATGTTCATTGTTATTAGTTAAAGATATGATAAAATCACACGAATTTTCAAAGTAAGAGGATTCAAGAATGGACTTGGGGAGACAATCAATAGGATGGTCTATGATGGTGACCCCAAGAATTTCTTCTTGAATATCTTGAGTCAAAATAAGAGAAGAGATCTTCACACCACAATCATGAACACATGGGTTAGACTCGATATGATTCATTCCTGAGGTAGCTATCATATTTTCAGGCACATGACACCTTTCTTCATCTTTATCCATAGTTTCCTCTTCCCTCTCCTTTGATGGAAAAAATGAAATAGGACAATAAGAACTTGACATAACCATCGGTCTAACATGGAGTGTCTCATTATTAGTAGGAAAACCTTCCTCTATGTCAATTATATAAATATTTGATCTCAATTTTACTACACCAGAGGTTTTTTCTTCATTGATAGGAAATAATGGGGGAATGGGATGGTGGGAGGATACATATACTTCTTTCGAAATAACATTCTCTCTCTTATCTATATCCCCCATCATGAAGAAAGATCCAAACATATGTTGTTCAACCAAATCATTATTATGCTCAACATCTTCATGTGAATCCAAATCAACATGTAAACTAGCATCAAGGAATGGTTTTGATTCTTCATCCATTGGTTGATCTTGTTCATTAGAAAGAGAAATTGAATGTAGAATCCATTCATTGATAGAAGGGATATCATCCAAATGAAGTCTATAGCAAAGACACATAAACCTTATCAAAAAGTTTTCTAAATATTTATCTTTTTCTTTCCTAAGCTCTAACATCTCTTTACACAATTCATCATAAACATAATTCTCAAAAGCATGCAAAAAATCACATGAAATTGTTTCCCATGTGTGAATATAGGTGGCTAGCAAAGTCTCACATCAACCTTTAACCCTACCTTCAAAAGTAAGAGTGAAAAACCTACCTATGACACCTTCATGAGTAATATTCTAATAAAATAAACTCAAATCGAACTAAATGATATGTGTATATGCATATGTCTCTCCCTTACCATAAAATTTAACTTTTTGCAAAAGATTAACTATCTTTCTAGGACTGGTACGAGGTACAAAACCATAAATGCATCTCCATATAGGGATTTGGGAAGGATCCATTAGTAAATAAAAATCATTAACAAGAATGAGTCCATAGGGTCAGCTTGTCATCAACCCTCCTTCTAGCACCATTTTTTTTATGCAGGAAAAATTACTCATGCCAATATGAGGGAGGATTGGTCAATGGCAGGTCCCAATCAAACCCGCTTTCATTTGGTATGACAATATCCACTGGTATGAGGGCCCAATTGTCGCTAGATAAACTGATTTCTTTCCAAAGAGAGACTTACTAATTTAATCTAATCTAAATCCTAAATGCATCATAGTCTAATATGAAAATGTAATCCTATTCTAACATTGACAAAAGGGATGATTACATTCATAAATTTTGAATCTTAAAATCTAGAGGGAAATCATCATTCTCAACACAAAATTTACTAACATATGCAACAACATATAAGTGACATTAAATATGTCCCTGCAATCACATTCACAATCCATTCATAATTATTTCCTACAAAACCAATTGGAAGGAATGACAAATTGCTATAGAAAACATTCAATCAACAACAATGCACTATTGCATGGATATACCATGAATAAGTTTTTCCTTATATTCATCTTTAGAAATAATTCTTCAAACTGAGATACAAGTTTTCTAGTATCACTATTTTACCACTCTACTATAATCTCCTCAATCTTGCAAGGTACCATTGTGAAATCTTCATCAAAACTCATTTTTTTATCTGGATTATATTCCTATGCATATTTTATTATATTTTGAACATATTGTACATCATGGGAACCAAATAAAATAGTCAACCATTCCTTCAAGATCTCTTCATCTTCTTCCATGCCAGCCTTCATTAACTTATCGACTTCACTTGCTAGAGAATTATTTGTAACTTCCCTAAAATCAACAAACATATTATAGGGTTTGAGAATGTTGGAGTTACTTCACACACACCTAGGATTTATTTTTCCTAAGGTTATTCCTTGTTTATTAGTCATAATTAGTCATTAT
>JASDQU011404590.1:21056-36225 GCA_032191745.1 Picea mariana
TGTGTGTATATGTTTTAATTGCATGCAGTTTGAAAAATTTATGTAGCATAGCTCGGTCAGATGTTGGGTATGTTACAATATGTTCTGCAGAGAGAACAAAAGAGTTCTCTCGTGTAGCATGCCTCGACTTGGGTGGATGGGGATGTTACATCCCACCCACCCATTTTTTTATGATGAAAATCATCACCTCATGGAATATTAGAGGCCTGAACGGGAGATCCAAAAAATAGATTCTCTGAAACTGCATAAAAACCGAAGATCTAGACATTCTCTTGCTACAAGAAACAAAGTGTGCAGGACAAACAACCAAAGATCTATTTAAAATATGTTTGCGTCAGTGAATTTTTTTTCATATGGATTCGAAAGGAATTGTAGGTGGTGTAGCCATCCTCTAGAACCCTACCACGGTCATAGTTGATCAATCTCTCTCTACAAAAAACACCCTGACTACTTACGACCGTGTTATTGGCTCTAACAAATGTGGAATGATTACTAATGCCTATGGCCCTCAGAGCAGCCAAGAGAAATATCTCTTCCTCAAAAGTTTATCTTATCTTGGCACTCTAGTTGGCCACAAATGATGGATAGTTGGAGGATATCTTAACATCATCTTCACACTTGAAGAAAAAAGAGGAAAGAAATGCCTGGAACATGACAACATTAAACTCAAAGAATTCATAGACCGTCTCAAACTAGTCGATATTGAAACAAGCAATAGATCCTTTACTTGGTCCAATAAACACTATGTTCCTCAGCAAATATCCTATAGGTTAGATCATTTCTTAATCTTAGAAACCCTAATTTTGGAAGGACCAATGGTAGAGGCCAATGTTCTCCCAAAATCAGGGTCGGATCACTGGCCAGTGCAGCTCTGGATAGACACAATAGCCACTCCTAAGTTCAAACCCTTCAGGTTTGAGAAATTTTGGTTAACTCATCAAGATTTCCAAGAGTTATCCCATACCTCGTGGACCAAGGTGGAGATTCAACAAGGTACCAAAATGTATAGGTTCCAACAAAGGTTAAAAAATTTCAAACACCATGTTCGTCAATGGAATAAGGATGTTTTCAGCAATATCTTTCAAGAGAAAAAAATCACTTGAATAGAGACTAGAAGACATTCAGAAGTAGATCATTCTAACAGGTCACACAAACACCCAACAACAAGAGGAAGACTCCCTCAAGAGGCATCTTGAAAAAATATATAAACATGAGGAAACTCTCTGGAGACAAAAATCTCATGTGCAATGTCTCAAGGAAGGAGAAAAGAATTTCAAATTCTTCCATCGCTCCATGATCCATATACGCTTCATCAATCGCATTACAAAGATTGAAGATGGTCAAGGTAACACCATTCTAACCCATAAGGAAATAAAAAATGAGTTGGGAAATTTCTACAAGGAAATACTTTCAAAGCCTCTCATTGATAGAACTTCAGCAATCAATCGGGTCATTCAAAATGTCCCAACCCTAATCACCCCAAAACAGAATGAGGCTCTAATGAGTCCCATAGCACAAGAAAAAGTGGATCAGGTAGTCCATGATTTTCCGAAGGGAAAATCTCTGAGTATGGATAGATTCACCACAGAATTCTTCCACTATTTTTGGCCCATGCTACGTGAAGAGGTGTGGCAGCTAGTTGAGGAATCCCACACCTCGGGGAAAGTCCTCCCAACTCTAAATTCTACCTTTATAACCCTCATTCCAAAGGAAGAGTGGGTTACTAATCCAAATAACTTCCGACCAATAGCGTTATGCAATGTAATATACAAAATCATCTCCAAAGTCATTGCTCTGCGACTCAAGCCTGTTCTCCCTTTCATCATCTCCAAATACCTATCAAGCTATGTGGAAGGAAGGAAAATCATGCACAGTGTCATCCTAGTCCACAAAGTCATCCACTCGCTCAAGAGCACTCGCACCCCGGGTATGCTCCTTAAATTGGATCTCTCAAAATCCTTTGACCAATTTATTTGAAATTACATGAAATCCCTTCTAATAGCCTTCAAATTCAACAAGGAATGGATCTCTTGGATAATGAATCTCATATTCTCTGTCTTTTTCTCCATTCTTGTCAACAGAGTCCCTTCAAAACCCTTCTCCTCTACCAGAGGCATAAGACAAGGGGAACTACTTTCTCCATTTATATTTGTCATCATGGCAGAATCCCTAGGCCATTACATCAAAGCTTCCATCATTGATGGCTCACTACAAGGTCTCCATCTACACGGGCTTCAACCTGCGGCCTCTCACAACCAATTTGTAGATGACACAATGATCTTGAACACCCCTACCGGTAAAGAAGCCAACAAACTCAGATCCATACTCAATGATTTCAGTGAAGCCTCTGGGACCTCCTTTAACTTGGAAAAATATCATCTTTTCTATTTCAACATTCATGTAGCTATCTAGGAACATATTTCTCGTCTATTGAATATACCAATTTTCTCCCTTCCATCCCAGTACCTGGGGCTCCCACTTTCAAACTCTGCTACCCAAAATATTTCCCGGGACTCCCTCATCCTCTCCATTTCTAACTACCTAAGTAACTGGACTTTCAGATCCCTCAACTTCCCTGCTAGAATCATCCTTTTGAAATCCATGTTTCAATCCATCCCTGCCTACCTCCTCTCAGCCCTTGTTGCCCCACAATCTATTATAAAAAGAATAAGTAACCTACAGAGGAACTTCCTTTGGAATGGTCATTACCCAAAAAAAAATGGGCCCTTGTTAGTTGGGACAAAGTCTGTAAACCTAAATCCCTAGGGGGTTTGGGCTTCCGTGACCCAAGCAAACTAAACAATACAATGGGGGAAAAGATATGGTGGCATTGGCTCAAAAATCAAGCAAAAATCTAGGCCAAAATTTGGAAACGCAAATATGCTCCAAACATCCCACAAGCTCACCTTATACGGATGAAATATAGGATTCAAGGTTCTAAAATTTGGAATGCAACATGGAAAAATCACCCACTCATACAAGAACATGTTTTTTGGGAAATCTAAAACTGTCATAATGCTTTATTCTGGACAGACTCTTGGCAGAAACTGCCACCCTTACAATCAGAGGAAAATCTAATATCTTATCATGATCACATCCATGATCTAAACTACCTCAAAGTGGCAGACCTATGGTTGAATACCTCCCTTAATCCTCCCTGACGTAGTTGGAAAACGACATCACATGATCTCCATATTGTAGCAAACTGTGACTTACAACATTGTAAATAAATGACAAACCAAAGAAGTATTCACATAAGTGAAGATCCATATATTCTTCGTTGGGGGTACACTCCTAATGGAAATTTCACACTCAAAGAAGGCTATAATTTGCAGGAAAACTTCCACAACCTCTAGAAAGAGCACCTATGGCAAATAATATGGAATTCCAAATTTTGGCCAAAAATCTCCACCTTTCTCTAGCTTCTGGTTCAAAAAAAAATCTTGATTTGGGATAATTTCAGGCAGCGAGGCTTCATAGGCCCCTCATTTTTTCATTTTTTCCAACAACAGGAAGAAACCATGGAGCACCTTCTCAACCAATGCCCACTCAGTGAGTTAATCTGGAACCAAGCTACCCAATGCATGAGAAGAACCATAAGAGAAAGGAATAACATGATTAACACAATCATAAACTCGGGAAATTGACCCTACAAAATCCCCATCCTGAATAGAATTTGGCAAATCCTTCCAAGATTCATTGTTTGGAAACTATGGAAAGAGAGTAATAGATGGATCTTCCACTCTCAAGCTTCCCCTCCCTCTCTCCTTTGGACCAATATCCACAAGCATATTTAGGAAACCCTCCAAACCCATTCTTGGTCCCTAGAAGATCTTCCCACGGATCCCTTTGAATCTTCTGCTCTGAACTCTTGGCATTTTCCCCTACCCTCTACTCTCACTCCCCGCAGACTCCCTCAAAAGCCTCCTTGACCAGTCTCATCCCGTGGGTTCCTCCTATTTTGGGTTTTCACAAATTCAACTTCGATGGTGCTTCCAAGGGTAATTCGGGTCAGGCGAGCTATGGAGAAGTTATTCGAGACAACGTTGTCCAAATGCAGTTTCTCATGGCAGAGTGTTTAGGATATGATACAAAAAAATCAAAATAAATCTGGGGTCTAATCAAAGGGATCCAAATGGAATTTGACCACAATCTCACTCGCCTCATAATAGAAGGGGACTCCAAGGTAATCACCAATCTTGCTACCAAAATCATAACTGGAAAGGATCCAAAAAAAATCACTCCAAGATGGTGCCTCCTGGGCCCCCTAAACATCCTACAAGATCTTCTCAAGCCCTCACTCACTCTAATAAACTCGCACATTAGACGTGAAGCCAACAAGGTTGCGAACAAGCTAGCTAATGAAGGAGTAAATTCCACTCAGAACGCCATCTACATCGACACAGGGCAGTCCTAGAACATGCAGTTGTTGCTTCATTGCAAGGAGTTGGCTCTCCAAGACTATCCTCTCTCATATGGGGTGATAGATGGCCTCCAGCAAGAGACAAGTGGTATCCGATAGCAAAGGGTGTTATTAACCCCCGCCGCCAACCCCCCTCCCACTTTGTTTAAATGACCCACTCTCGGCCTAGAGTAATGGTAGTGTGTTGGGAAACTCTAGAAGGTTTAATGGACCCCTGCACAAACCAAGTTAGGCATAAAAGAGTAGGTACTAGCCCTAGGGAAGTTTTCACCTCCGCTTTCATGGCAACTCTCTTTGTCAATTTGCAGGGAAATATGAAGGTAAGAGCCCCAACGCGCTCTCCCATTCTCAATTTTCTGCAAACTCTCCTTCTCTCTGGTTCTTTCATGATCTTTCACCTCTAGTCAACCGCCTCTACTCCTTCGTTGGTCACCCATTACAGTATTATCCATAATTCATCTGCCATTCCAAGGGAGAGGGGAAAGTCCAAAAGGGGACAGTTGTATTACAACTCCCTATCTAGGTGCAACAGGATTTCCCCCTCGTAGCTTACTCTAATGACCATCAACTCTCCTAGCTCTGAATAGAATTGGTTGGAACCACCTCATCAATCCCCACCACCCCCCTCTAATCCCATTTTGGACTACGGTAGTTTCCCAATTGAAGAGGAATTTCCTCCACTTGAGGAGGAAACTCCTCTACTTGATTTCCATCCTAAAATTGTCCCTCCCAAAGTCGACTCACAGGTTCAAGGTGGTGGCATAGGAGGCTTCATAGTGGAGGAATAAATCCCCCCTAGTTGGTAGGATGAACAAAATAATTCCAATAGCATAGCCTTGGAAGAATCTCCTTGAAAGATCGCGGATGCAGAAATGGATCTTGAGCAATCTTTGCTCACCACACATCGCCTCTTGGAAGAACATCTTCATATTATCTTCAACATGAGGTGGATGCTCAATGACCAGTTGCACAATCAATGCATTCTTGTCTAGTGAATGGACCTCCTATTTGATTCCCTGGAAGATGCTCCAGAAAAGAAGCGTTGCCCGACCTGTGGTCAAAATTTTGTCCCAACCTACAACACTCATGGATGGTCAGGTTCGCACATTACCTAGCTCCTCCAGTTTTTTTTTTTTTTCTTTCTGGTTTTGTTACTTTTCTAAAGAATGGTAGTTAATGTTCCTCTGGATGTATGGTAGTTGATTATGGTTTCCAGTGTATGGAAATTGTTTTGTTTATAATGCTACACGTAAGACAACTAAAACCATTTAGTAGGCCACCTGTTCTGGTTTCCCATCTGTGGCAGAAAAGGTGGCAGAATATATTCAATGTAATGATTTATATTGAAGGTAATATATAGTTTCTCTTCATTTACAAAAAAAAAAATCAACTTTCTTTCACATGTGACATTCAATATTTCCATTTGTCTTTAAAACAATAAATTTCCTCTTACACAAATTTTCTCCATGTTACCATATTTTGTGGTAGAAATTTCAATTTTAGCATTACCTAGACAACATATCCATCCATGATATTTTTTAATCTCCTTTCTCTCTTCATCAATATGACATTGTTTTGGACCATTCTTCCTCCTCCTTGAATGTAACATTTCTTCAACATCTTCTTTACTTTTCAATTGTTGCTACATTAAATCAGTTTCAATATTTTCTTTCACTTCTGTATTTACTTGAACACTATTTGAGAATCTACTTTCATGATCTTCATGACTTTTCTCAATAATAATATCAACAACACTAATTTTTTGAAGGAGTGTAGCTTCCAACCACCTTGAATCATTATTCCAACTTTTTACAGTTTCATTTTGATCCATAACAATCATACCCATAAGATCCTCTTCATTCAATTTCTATAAATAATGGTCTATTGTTTCTTCTTGGAATTCAATTCTTCTTTGATCATTCATTTTAATTAGGCATTGTTGGACTATACCAATCTTCTTGGTAGCACCATCTTCATAACCTTCAACATTATCTTCTATAATTTCTATTATGTTCTCATGTTTTACTTGATTTATGATATCAATTCTTCCTATGCCATCTTTAAATTATGTATCCATCATTTCATAACCTCGAGGACCACCTTTAATAGTGTTTTATTCTAAACTTAAATGCAAAATAGTATCAATAGCTTTAGAATAATCATCAGTGCCCAAAGGAACATCTAGCTTTGGCATTTCTTCATAAATAAATTTACTTGGGATATTTTTTACAAGTCCATCATTATATTCTTCTTCAAAGAAGCATTCTATCATACGATTTTCAATCTTCTTTATATTTTCCTAAAGGTTCTCGACCTCTTATATCTCTTCAAGTCTTATAGGAAATTCCTTTTCATTTCTAATGTAGTATAATGTGTCTTATCTATATACACATCCTCTAACACTTAATTATTTTCACAAGACATATTCACAGGCTTCTTAATTTGTTGGTTTTTTTGCCAGAAACCCCAACTACTCCTTCATTTATCTAATCAACTATTTCTCAAATATCTTATCTTCTGCAACCACCTTTTTATGAGGAATATTCTCTAGGAATTATACATTTGTCCTCATTTTCCTGATCTTATTCGTATTTTTATTATCATCATCATTGTGTTTTATTAATCTAGGGTTTCTTCTCTTTTAACCCATATTGCAATCAATGCAATCCTCTTCTCTTTATCTCTCTCTACAATTTTCTCTTCTTGCATACATCTTCCACCTTCAAAGCCAACCATCATGACCTCATATCAAACCTTTTGGTAGAAAACATCATGGTAATTCTCACCAATGACCACCCATATTTTGTTTATGGAAAAATACTCTTCCCTAACAATAACAAAGTGTTGAGTTATGCCTTCACAAAAGCCAAATGCAACCAAAATACAATGTCACCTTCTCTTCAATGAAATAACACAATCCTACTCTAATACCAATTTATGTAGTGTAGGTCTGCAATTAGAGTTACATAATGGAAGTTATCAAAGGTACAAATGATGCTTTGAACATAAATCAACACAGAAATAAGAATATACATACAAAACTCATTAACTCAAATTCTTCATGTATTTTATTCAATGGCAATAGCTTGAAATCTTGGCATTATTACATGCATTGAACCATCATAGTCTTTGGATTCTACACAAACCCACTCTAGAAGGATAATCTATAATAAACCAAAGTCCTTTTATTCATATGCAAACCTCATTTTTATGATTAAGGTCATTTTTTTTTGTCCTTTCAAATACCCAACTTCAAATTCAACTCTTCATATTCTAAGGGCCTCTAAAAATTAACTAAGGACAAAATGATATTTCACTACATTACAAATTATTAAAATTTTAGGAAAAATGCCTCATTAAATTTATTCCATTTATGAATGAATTATCCATGGTCACATGAAATACTCCAACATAGTCATCAAATAATCCCTCATGCTTAAAATGTACACATGAATGTCAAGTTTGCATTAATTGGTCAAAATTTCAGTTTTGCTATTAAAACAAGGTACAAATGTGTTTGAGGGGGATAAGAAAAATGTAGACCAAAGTTTTTAGACGTGTCCCTTTAAGAAATTAAAAATTGATGTTTGAAGGGTTTTTCATTTCTTATAAAACTCACATCTGAAAATTTTCAAATCCATCTCCATTGGCCCATATCAAATCTTCTAAGTCAGCAACTTTAGTTTTTATGCTGAAATTAACTAAAACTTCCTTGCTTCACTAAAATGCATGCCCATGGTTCATGTCGACTCCAAATTGAGTGATTCAAGTTGGAGAATGTGTTTTTAATTCCTACATTTATACATTTCCATATTTCCAATTTAAGGGTGAATCTGTGAATCTCAATCATGATCAAGTAGTTAATCAAGTTGTTAAAACCTTGATCGAGAGCTTAATAAATCCCTCGATTGAGGTTTTTTCATGAACTCTCAAAACCTTGATCAAGGTGTTGGTTGGGGGTTAATTAAACCTCGATTGAGGTATTTTTTGAGAACCAAGGAATTAGGTATATCATAGAGATAAATATTCCAAGGAGAGGTGGCATCAAGTGATACCATTACAACACTTAAGCACAAGCTAACATAGCTCAATATTGAAGAGCATATCAAAATGCATTAGAAATCATTTCAAATTCATTCATTCATTGTTGTTATATTGACCCATAGGGACATCCTTTTATAGAACCAATATGTAACCAATTCCCTTGAAGCAAGGAAGATCCAGTTCACATACAACAAAAAAGGTGCCTAGCAGATTCCTTGAAATCTACCTCATTATGTTCACTAGTCAAATGTTCTAGCTGACTCGACAGACTAGTTGAATATCCTAGTTGAATATCGACCATAAAATGGTTTTCTCTAGAAGATACCGAGGTGTGATGAACCTAAATAGATTACTATTCCAACACCCCCCATCAACACAATGCTTTGAATATTTAGGAGGTGAAATTACTTTTGCATACATCCCCCATAATTATAGCTTCCTAAAGCATAATTATAGTTTCATAAACTTAGATTCTGATAAAGGATTCATAAGTATATTCACACTATTATCATCTATTATGAAATAAAAAAGATTCACAGCATTATCCTAAACCATTTGGCTCAAATAATGAGCATGAAGCTCCACATTCTTCATCTTATTGTCAACAATAAGGATCTTTGCAAATTGTATCACACTTGATTATAAAAAAATATAATAGTTAATCTCATGACTGGAAAACCAAGCTCACCCAAGAAATATCAAGTCCATATCACCTCTATTCCAACATTAACTACACTGTGATGTTCAACTTATGAGGTCAAAATAAATACCACCTTCTGATTCTTGCATGACCAAATTGTGGGTCCTAAACTAAGACAAACCACATAGGAAAATGTAGTGAATTCCCATAATCATTGTCTCCTTCCAAATCTAAGTTAGTACAATCGACTAACGGGTCCAATTGATTACTATAATACTTTATACCAAGTCTATAAGTTCCCTTGATATAATGGACAATCCTCTTTCCAACCTTCTAGTGAATTTATAGTGGATCTTATATAAACCAGGAAACCACACTAACAACAAAGGAAATATAAGCTTGACTATGAGTTAAAGATATAAGGGTACCAATCAATCATTGATAGAGGGTCATGGAGAATCACACACTTTGGTCAAATTCATTCGCAATTGAAGGGGTGTAGCATGAGTTTTATAGTCTTCCATATGGAATATTTTAAATATCAATTACATATCTATGTGAAGCCCTTCCATCTGATCATCCAATGCTATAATTTTGGGGGGCATTACAAAGTAGGATAAGTGAGGCATGCAGTAAATATCGATGGGTAAATAGAAGAGGTAGTTGGTCATGATAAGAGTCAATGGGATAATGGGCCCCAATGAAGAAAGCAAGGTCGTCATTCATCTTTTGTTGTTCCTCATGCAATATTTTGAGAAATAAAGATATTGTCATACATTTGAAAAATGTGTGTTATCACCTCAAAATTGTTAAATTGCACCATTTCAACATTTACACATGAATACATCACTATTGGCATGCATAACCCTCATTTCCAACCCCTTACACCATCATATGACATAAAAATTGTTAGAATCATCCTATTCAAACCTTAAAATTGATCGAAAGTGGATAATGCATATATTTTCCCCATTATGTGTGTGGAGGCAGTGTAGAATTACCCCTTGTGCCAGTCATCAACACCTTCCATGTTTCTTGGGTCCTTGATCATAGTGTCAATTCCAGCCAAGGAAATGGGACCCTCCTTTTTGTCTTGAGGCATTTTCAAATTTCTGATAAAATTCCTCATCTTCTTTATCTCTATTAGAGTCTACCCATTCTTCTAAGATATTGTTTTAACTTTCATATTCTTTTGGGTTTCTGGCATATTGGTGAGTTAATCATGAACTCAATGATTCAGGAAATATTGGTGGGTTCATGACTGATCTAGATTTATAAGCAGAACAAAATGAAACCATAGATTTATAATATTAACACAAAGACACAGTGAACAATAACATAGATATAGTAAAACTCAGTTTCTATTAAATAATAAATATGTTGAAAACTGTAAAATGCAGACTGAAAACTAGTTTGTTCGAGTGGTGGCAATTTATATCTGAGAAGAGATGTGACGACTACGCTCATTCACAAGAATATGAGTACAATGAGACTATGAAGGAATTTTTACAATAAACATGAATTCCAAAACCATAGACATCCAAAAACCTAACCCTAGGAGATGAAGTGCCAAAAGTCATTTTGGCCCCGTTGGGGTAAGTTAGTACATCAACTTCTCGGGGTCGTAACTTTTACATACGATCTCTATTTAGGGCACACGATAGCTTATTGGAAAGGTATTGACGAGTATCTTCATTTATGGGGATCAATCAAATAATTTGGCCATCATTGCGGTTCCTAATCGTGAAAAAGCATCGTTTAGGCCCTCAAAATGGCCCTGAAAGTTCAGGAACCAAAAAACTACTAAAACTAGTAAGTTGCCAAAAAACTATTTTGATCCAGTTGGACAAGGTGGGTGGACACCGATATCCTCCTGGATCAATCCTCCCCCTTTAGGAAGCAATGGTATCCATTGCATTGAGTGGCCCCATCAGATGAAGAAATTTCTGTTGAATTTGGCCCCAGGTGAGCCACTTGCCTTGGTGCAGAAGATTCCCTGCTTTGACAAACTGATAAAGTTGGATCCTCTGCTGGCGAGTTCTCTTGAACTGTGTGTCCATGATATGATCAGTGGATGCATGTTCCATGCAGCCGAGGTTGAGCTCTATTGGTGTCAATTGTTCTGTTATCTCTGAGGTGTCCAATAATGGTGGAAAATAGGGTCGAAGGAGGTCCACATTGAATATTGGGTGAAAACCAAGGAATGGAGGAAGGTTGATATCAAAATAATTGTTACCCATAGCCTTGGTGATGGTGTAGGATCCATAGTGGAGTGGAAGAATATTCCAATGAGGCCCTGTAAGGAATTCTTTCTGCAAGTGAAACCTAACTTTGTCTCCCACCTGAAACGGGTTTGGTGCCTGGTGTTGATCATGGCATTTCTTGTACTTGGCATTGGATTTCTGTAAAATATATTGAACTGGGTGGCTTTTTTAGCTCAATTTGGAGCATGCAGTGAGTCTAACTGGGTGGTTGTAAGGGGTAGTGCAACATCCATGGGGCCCAATGGTTGAAATCCCAACCCCACCTGAAAGGGGTTGTGGTCGATTGAACTATGTATGGCTATGTTGTAGTTGTGTTGAACATAGGTAAGACTCTCATCCCAATTGCAGGGATGCTTGGAATTGTACATGCGCAATATGTGCATGATCATTTGGTTGACGACCTCAGTTTGGCCATCTGTCTAGGGGTGGAAGGCAGTGGACTTCGTGAGCTTGGTGTCGAGCAGTGATCGGAGGCTCGAACAGAATGTGTTGAGGAACTGGGTATCCCGATATGATATAATGGTTTATGGGATCCAAAAGTGTACCCACACTCGTTCAAAGAAGATCTTGGAAGTGGCCTCTATTGTGATTCTCTTCTTGTAGGCGGTCATAATCGTCATCTTGGAAAAGTGATCAACAACCATAAAAACACATTCATTTCCTCGCTTGGTGGATGGAAGGTCTGACATGTAGTCCATCAAGATGGATTCCCTGGGCCTGTCAGGAGTAGGCAGAGGAGTGTACAAGCCTTGTTTCTTAATGGCCAGTTTGGAAATAGAGAAGGCAATGTAGGACCATATATACTTGTTGACATCCTGTCGAAGTTTCATCCAGTAGAAATGTCATTGCAACACTACCATTGTCTTTTCCACTCCGAAGTGTCCTGCCACCTGACTGTAGTGGGATTCCAAAATAAGCTTCACTCACTTGCTTGATGGAACACATAGATGGCCTAGACAGCAACATATCGTCCTGAAGATGGAAATTGGTGACAGTTGTGTTTATGCCCAACATTTGGTAGGTGTTGGCGAAGTTAGGATCTATCTCATAGAGGTGGGGGCATCTGGAGGTCTCATGGTTGCAATAATAGAGCATTGTGGTGAGTGTCGCGACTGGAGGTTGGCTTATGAAATTAGCGACTTGAATGGTACTTCATGTTTTATACTTGATGTTGAGGTGGAATTGTTACAAATATGTGGACTACTTCTGATGGTAGTCATTCTGCAATTTTTCTTGTGTCTGCATGAACTTTAGTGGCTTATGATCAGTGTGGATGATTGTCTCCTTCTCGAGATTGTAATTCCTCCACTAAGTATAGGATTGCACAATGGAGTACATTTATTTGTCATAAGTAGGGTACTTACGAATGGCATATGATAGTATCTCATTATGATAGGCCACGAGGTGGTCATGTTGAGTGATGAATGTACCCACAGCATAGTTTGAAGCATCTGTCTCGATCTCAAAGGGTTGTTGCAGGTCAGGTAATGAAAGCATCGGGGTGGAGCACAAGCACTGCTTCATATCATCGAATGATTTCTATTGGGACAAGCCCCACAAAAATTTTTCCTTACCACCACCTCTAGTTATTTAGCTGAGGGCCCATGCAATATGGGAGAATACCAACACAAACCTTTGATAGAAATTGGCAAGGCCTAAGAAGCTCTGAATTTCAGTGAGTGTGGTTGGGGTTGTCCAGTCACAGATGACTTGGATCTTGGCTAGATCAACATGCACATCAACAATGTAGTTGAGGTATTGGACCTTGTCCATGTCGAAGGAGCATTTTTCCAAGTTGGCATATATCTTGTGTTGTCACAGAGTTTGCAAAACCTGTTGAGTATGATGCAAGTGTTCTGCCCAAGTATTTTTGTAGACGAGGATGTCATCCAGATACACCACCACAAAATAATTAGTGAAAGGAAACAAGATATCATCCATCATCCTCATGAAATTTGTTGGGGAATTTGTCAAACCAATAGGCATGACAAACCATTCAAAAAAACCTTCTTTTGACTTGAAGGCGATTTTCCATACATATCTTGGTTCTATTGGGACTTGATGGTATCTAGACTTCAGATCAATCTTACTGAAGTATTTTTTCCCCTTGATTTGATCAAGGAGATCGTCGATTCATGGAATCGGGAACCGTTTCCTTACTGTGATTTTATTTAGGGTCTGATAATTAATGCAAATTCATCAAGTCCCATCTTTATTATGCACCAGCGTGATTGGGCTTCCACAAGGTGATGAGATGGGTCGGATGTGCCCCTTTTGGATAAGTTCTTGGATATGAAGCTTTATTTCCTCATTTTATAGTAGAGAGAGGTGATATACTGGCCCATGGGGTGGCGGTGCGTCGGGGGTCAGATCGATGGGATGCTTGACTTGATAGTATAGAGGTATCCCAGTAGGTGATGAGAAGATGTATTTATATTCTTCCACGATATTTTCCACTTGCTTCTGCTATGTGGAGAGGTCAATCGTGGAGGCCATGGATGTGGATACAACCTTTCACTCACTCTGGGAGAGAATCACGAAGAAGACAAACTTCCCAGTCTAAGAAATGACCTTCCTTCATTGCTTGGCAAAGATCAAGGAAATAGCAATAGGTGGGATTGCCTCAGATATCCTATACATTTTCCTCTTAAAAGTAATAATAACATTGCAAGGCCTAGACTCATAGACAACATGATGTTTCCATAAATAAGCTTGGCCAAAAATAACATCACAAACTTCAAGGGGAGAAACATCACACAATAACTCATATTTGAATGGCTTGATGCCATACGACAGGCGACACTATTGGCTGATGTGAAGATTGCTTCATTTGACGGAGCCATCCGATTGTTGGATACCGCTACCAACAATGAATTGCAACAGAGTTCCTTTTACCCACATCTGTGAATGAAAGAGGTGCTCAGCTTCCTTTGGCTCATCAGGTTCATCGGGCTAGATCTTGGTGGTAGAAACGGTGGCACTAAGTTCCGTGTCAATGATCCATCTCCCCTTTTCTGGTTCTGAATCAAATTCATAAACCGCATCTGATTTAGAGGCTTTTACCTCAGTCACCAATGACTTCTTTGAGCAAAAATCAACAATGTTATGTCAGGGTCTCTTATGGAAGTCGCACCACTTCCCAGTATCTTTCTTCGTCTTCCCATTTTTCTTCTTTTCTTATAACTTGGAATGGTTTTCCTGAGGTTTCCCATCATTTATTTGTTATTTGTTCTACATGTTGGGGCTTCCCTTTCCCTACTTCTACTATGAGGGGTTCCCAGACCCAAACTGTCGTGGCTTTTGTTTCAACTTCTACTTGATTTTGAAGGCATATCGATCGGTTGCGCCCAAGGATGATATGTCCAAAAACTCCATTTTTTTTGGATGTATCTATGCAGACTATTGTGGTTCTTAAGCACATGATGTCGCTCAAAATATTTGATACCCATCTTGGTGCACAACGTATGGAAGACAATCATGAACTCTAGCACTATTTGGTCTCTTTCATGTCGCACTGTGGTCCATCTTGTATACAAGTCATCATAACTTCCAATAGGGTAGTATTGTTCCTTAATAACATCCCTGAAAAAACCCCAAGTGGGTGCAACTACAAATGATGTGGATCCCTCTATTTTGTTTTCTCACAGAAAGTCTCCCACCAATCTTTGACATGGGGGACAGCCTTGAGGAGCGAAAACGTAATCTTTTCTCTATCGAAAAAGTTGTGGACAGAAAAATACCCTTCTAGAAGGTTTAACCATTTATCTATGGCATCGAAATCTATTTGACCTTGAAATA
>JASDQU011404590.1:36349-48441 GCA_032191745.1 Picea mariana
TTATCCAATCTTAAGCATTTGATTCTTGAATCCATCTCATTTTCAACCATTTCCTTGTAGATATTGAAGTAATCAAAATCTTCTGACCTGTTCTTAAGAAATCAAACTGCATTCATTCTTGTATAATCATCAACTAATAAAATAAAGTATCTCACACCTTTTAATCCTTTTGTTGTAGTTGGTCCAACTAGATCAGTATGCACAATTTCCAGTGGTTTTGTTGTTGAATATTCCTTTGAGAAAAATGTAGACCAAAGTTTTTAGACGTGTCCCTTTGAGAAATTAAAAATTGATGTTTGAAGGGTTTTTCATTTCTTATAAAACTCACATCTGAAAATTTTCAAATCCATCTCCATTAGCCAATATCAAATCTTCTAAGTCAACAACTTTAGTTTTTATGCTGAAATTAACTAAAACTTACTTGCTTCACTAAAATGCATGCCCATGGTTCATGTCGACTCCAAATTGAGTGATTCAAGTTGGAGAATGTGTTTTTAATTCCTACATTTATACATTTCCATATTTCCAATTTAAGGGTGAATCCATGAATCTCAATCATGATCAAACAGTTAATCGAGTTGTTAAAACCTTGATCGATAGCTTAATAAATCCCTCGATCGAGGTTTTTTCATGAACTCTCAAAACCTTGATCAAGGTGTTGGTTGGGGGTTAATTAAACCTCAATTGAGGTATTTTTTGAGAACCAAGGAATTAGGTATATCATAGAGATAAATATTACAAGGAGAGGTGGCATCAAGTGACACCATTACAACACTTAAGCGCAACCTAACATAGCTCAATATTGAAGATCATATCAAAATGAATTAGAAAACATTTCAAATTCATTCATTCATTGTTGTTATATTGACCCATAGGGACATCCTTTTATAGAACCAATATGTAACCAATTCCCTTGAAGCAAGGAAGATCCAGTTCACATACAACAAAAAGGGTGCCTAACAGATTCCTTGAAATCTACCTCATTATGTTCACTAGTCAAATGTTCTAGCTGACTCGACAGACTAGTTGAATATCGACCATAAAATGGTTTTCTCTAGAAGATACCGAGGTGTGATGAACCTAAATAGATTACTATTCCAACACCCCCCATGAACACAATACTTTGAAGATTTAGGAGGTGAAATTACTTTTGCATACATCCCCCATAATTATAGCTTCCTAAAGCATAATTGTAGTTTCATAAACTTAGATTCTGATAAAGGATTCATAAGTATATGCACACTCTTATCATCTATTATGAAATAAAAAATATTCACAGCATTATCCTAAACCATTTGGCTCAAATAATGAGCATGAAGCTCCACATTCTTCATCTTACTATCAACAATAAGGATCTTTGCAAATTGTATCACACTTGATTATAAAAAAATATAATAATTAATCTCATGACTGGAAAACCAAGCTCACCCAAGAAATGTCAAATCCATATCACCTCTATTCCAACATTAACTACACTGTGATGTTCAACTTATGAGGTCAAAATAAATACCACCTTCTGATTCTTGCATGACCAAATTGTGGGTCCTAAACTAAGACAAAGCACATAGGAAAATGTAGTGAATTCCCATAATCATTGTCTCCTTCCAAATCTAAGTTAGTATAATCGACCAACGGGTCCAATTGATTACTATAATACTTTATACCAAGTCTATAAGTTCCCTTGATATAATGGACAATCCTCTTTGCAACCTTCTAGTGAATTTATAGTGGATCTTATATAAACAAGGAAACCACACTAACAACAAAGGAAATATAAGCTTGACTATGAGTTAAATATATACGGGTACAAATCAACCATTGATAGAGGGTCATGTTAAATTTCAAAGAATCACACACTTTGGTCAAATTCACTCACAATTGAAGGGGTGTAGCATGAGTTTTATAGTCTTCCATATGGAATATTTTAAATATCAATTACATATCTATGTGAAGCCCTTCCATCTGATCATCCAATGCTATAATTTTGGGGGGCATTACAAACTAGGATAAGTGAGGCATGCAGTAAATATCGATGGGTAAATAGAAGAGGTAGTTGGTCGTGATAAGAGTCAATGTGATAATGGGCCCCAATGAAGAAAGCAAGGTCATCATTCATCTTTTGTTGTTCCTCATGCAATATTTTGAGAAATAAAGATATTGTCATACATTTGAAAAATTTGTGTTATCACCTCAAAATTGTTAAATTGAACCATTTCAACATTTACACATGAATACATCACTATTGGCATGCATAACCCTCATTTCCAACCCCTTCCACCATCATATGACATAAAACTTGTTAGAATCATCCTATTCAAACCTTAAAATTGATCAAAAGTGGATAATGCATATATTTTCCCCATTACGTGTGTGGAGGCAGTGTAGAATTACCCCTTGTGCCAGTCATCAACACCTTCCCTGTTTCTTGGGTCCTTGATCATAGTTTCAATTCTAGCCAAGGAAATGGGACCCTCCTTTTTGTCTTGAGTCATTTTCAAATTTTTGATAAAATTTCTCATCTTCTTTATCTCTATTAGAGTCTGCCCATTCTTCTAAGATATTGTTTTAACTTTCATATTCTTTTGGGTTTCTGGCATATTGGTGAGTTAATCATGAACTCAATGATTCAGGAAATATCGGTGGGTTCATGACTGATCTATATTTATGAGTGGAACAAAATGAAACCATAGATTTATAATATTAACACAAAGACACAGTGAACAATAACATAGATATAGTAAAACTTGGTTTTTATTAAATAATAAATATGTTGAAAACTGTAAAATGCAGACTGAAAACAAGTTTGCTCGAGTGGTGGTAGTTTATGTCTGAGAAGAGATGTGACGACTACGCTCATTCACAAGAATATGAGTACAATGAGACTATGAAGGAATTTTTACAATAAACATGAATTCCAAAACCATAGACATCCAAAAACCTAACCCTAGGAGATGAAGTGCCAAAAGTCATTTTGGCCCCGTTGGGGTAAGTTAGTACATCAACTTCTCGGGGTCGTAACTTTTACATACAATCTCTATTTAGGGCACACGACAGCTTATTGGAAAGGTATTGATGGGTATCTTTATTTATGGGGATCAATCAAATGCTTTGTCCATCATTGAGGTTCCTAATCATGAAAAAGCGTCATTTAGGCCCTCAAAATGGCCCCAGAAGTTCAGGAACCGAAAAACTACTAAAACTAGTAAGTTGCCAAAAAAATATTTGTAGCCAGTTGGACAAGGTGGGTGGACACCGATATCCTCCTGGATAAATCATCCCCCTTTAGGAATCAATTTTATCCATTGCATTGAGTGGCCCCATCAGATGAAGAAATTTTTGTTGAATTTGGCCCCAGGTGAGCCACTTGCCTTGGTGCAGGAGCTTCCCTGCTTTGACAAACCGATAAAGTTGGATCCTCTACTGGTGAGTTCCCTTGACCTGTGTGTCCATGATATGATCAGTGGATGCATGTTCCATGCAGTTAGGGTTGAGCTATGTTGGTGTCAATTGTTCTATTATCTCTGAGGTGTCCAATAATGGTGGAAAATAAGGTCGAAGGAGGTCCACATTGAATATTGGGTGCAGTCCAAGGAATGGGGGAAGGTTGATATCAAAATAATTGTTACCCATATCCTTGGTGATGGTGTAGGATCCATAGTGGAGTGGAAGAATCTTCCAATGAGGCCCTGTAAGGCATTATTTCTGCAAGTGCAACCTAACTTTGTCTCCCACCTGAAACGGGTTTGGTGTCTGGTGTTCATCATGGCATTGCTTGTACTTGGCATTGGATTTCTATAAAATATATTGAACCAGGTGGCTTTTTCAGCTCCATTTGGAGCATGCAGCGAGTTTAATTGGGTAGTTGTAATGGGTAGTGCAACATCCATGGGGCCCAATGGTTGAAATCCCAACCCCACCTGAAAGGGGTTGTGGTCGGTTGAGCTATGTATGGCTATGTTGTAGTTCTGTTGAACATAGGGAAGACTCTCATCCTAGGTGCAGGGATTCTTGGAATTGGACATGAGCAATATGTTCATGATCATTCGATTGACGACCTCGGTTTGGCCCCCTGTCTAGGGTTGGAAGGCAGTGGACTTTGTGAACTTGGTTTCAAGCAGTGATCGGAGGCTCGAACAGAATGTGTTGAGGAACTAGGTATCCCGATATGAGATAATGGTTTATAGGATCCCAAAGTGTACCCACACTCGTTCAAAGAAGATCTTGGAAGTGGCCTATGTTGTGATTCTCTTCTTGTAGGCGGCCATAATCGTCATCTTGTAAAAGTGATCAACAACCACAAAAACACATCCATTTCCTCGCTTGGTGGATGGAAGGCCCGACATGTCATCCATCAATATGGATTCCCTGGGCCTGTCAGGAGTAGGCAGAAGAGTGTACAAGCCTTGTTTCTTAATGGCCAGTTTGAAAATAGAGAAGGTAGTGCAGGACCATATATACTTGTTGATATCCTGTCAAAGTTTCGTCCAATAGAAATGTCGTTTCAACACTACCATTGTATTTTCCACTCCAAAGTGTCCTGCCATAACTGTAATGGGCTTCCAAAATAAGCTTCACTCACTCGCTTGATGGAACACATAGATGGCCCAGACGGCACAACATATCGTCCTGAAGATGGAAATTGGTGATAGTTGTGTTTGCGCCCAACATTTGGTAGGTGTTGGAAAAGTCAGGATCTGTCTCATAGAGGTGGGGGCATCTGCAAGTCTCATGGTTGCAAGAACAGAGCATTGTGGTGAGTGTAGTGACTAGAGGTTGGCTTAGGAAATCAGCGACTCGATTGGTACATCATGTTTTATACTTGATGTTGAGGTGGAATTGCTACAAATATGTGGACCACTTCTGATGGAAATCATTCTGTAATTTTTCTTGTGTCTGCATGAACTTTAGTGGGTTATGATCAGTGTGGATGATTGTCTCCTTCCTGAGATTGTAATTCCTCCACTGAGTACAGGATTGCACAATGGAGTACATTTATTTGCCATAAGTAGGGTACTTACGAATGACATCTGATAGTATCTTATTATGATAGGCCATGAGGTGGTCATGTTGAGTGATGAATGTGCCCACAGCATAGTCTAAAGCATCTGTCTCGATATCAAAGGGTTGTTGTTGGTCAGGTAATGAAAGCATCGGGGTGGAGCACAAGGACTTCTTTAGATCATCGAATGATTTATGTTGGGACAAGCCCCACAAAAATTTTTCCTTACCACCACCTCTAGTTATTTAGTTGAGGTCCCATGCAATATGGGAGAATACCAACACAAACCTTTGATAGAAATTAGCAAGGCCTAAGAATCTCTGAATTTCAGTGAGTGTGGTTGGGGTTGTCCAATAAAAGATGACTTAGATATTAGCTAGATCAACATGCACACAATGCACATAAACAATGTAGTTGAGGTATTGGACCTTGTCCATGTCGAAGGAGCATTTTTCCAAGTTTGCATATAGCTTGTGTTGTCACAGAGTGTGCAAAACCTGTTGAGTATGATGCAAGTGTTCTGCCCAAGTATTTTTGTAGATGAGGATGTCATCCAGATACACCACCACAAAATAATTAGTGAAAGGAAACAAGATATCATCCATCATCCTCATGAAATTTATTGGGGAATTTGTCAAACCAATAGGCATGACAAACCATTCAAAAAAACCTTCTTTTGACTTGAAGGTGATTTTCCATACATATCTTGGTTCTATTGGGACTTGATGGTATCCAGACTTCAGATCAATCTTACTGAAGTATTTTTTTCCCTTGATTTGATCAAGGAGATCGTCGATTCGTGGAATCAGGTACCATTTCCTGACTGTGATTTTATTTAGGGCCCAATAATCAATGCAAAGTCATCAGGTCCCATCTTTATTATGCACCAGCATGATTGGGCTTCCACAAGGTGATGAGATGGGTCAGATGTGCCCCTTTTGGATAAGTTCTTGGATATGAAGCTTTATTTCCTTTATAATAGAGAGAGGTGATAGAATGGCCCATTGGGTAGCTGTGTGTTAGGGGTCAGATCGATGGGATGCTTGACCTAATAGTACAGAGGTATTCCTGTAGGTGATGAGAAGATGTATTTATATTCTTCCATGATCGTTTCCACTTGCTTCTGCTGTGTGGAGAGGTCAGTCGTGGAGGCCATGGATGTGGATACAACCTTTCACTCACTCTGGGAGAGAATCATGAAGAAGACAAACTTCCTGGTCTAAGAAATGACCTTCCTTCATTGCTTGGTAGAGATCAAGGAAATAGCACTAGGTGGGATTGCCTCAGATATCCTATACATTTTCCTCTTAAAAGTAATAATAACATTGCAAGGCTTGGACTCATATACAACATGATGTTTCCATAAATAAGGTTGGCCCAAAATAACATCACAAACTTCAAGGGGAGAAACATCACACAATAACTCATATTTGAATGGCTTGATGCCAGACGATAGGCGACACTATTGGTTGATGTGAAGATCGCTTCATTTGAAGGATCCATCCGATTGTTGGATACCGCTACCAACAATGAAGTGCAACATAGTTCCTTTTACCCACATATGTGAATGAAAGAGGTGCTCACCTTCCTCTAGCTCATCAGGTTCATCGAGATGGATCTTGGTGGTAGAAACGGTGGCACTAAGTTTCGTGTCAATGATCCATCTCCCCTTTTTTGGTTCTGAATCAAATTCATAAATCGCATCTAATTTAGAGTCTTTTACCTCAGTCACCAATGACTTCTTTGAGCAGAAATCAACAATGTTATGCCAGGGTCTCTTATGGAAGTCGCACCACTTCCCAGCATCTTTCTTTGTCTTCCCATTTTCCTTCTTTTCTTGTAACTTGGAATGGTTTTCCTGAGGTTTCCCATCCTTTCTTTGTTCTTTTTTCTACATGTTGGGGCTTTCCTTTTCTTGCTTCTACTGTGAGGGGTTCCCAGACCCAAATTGTCATGGCTTTTGTTTCAACTTCTACTTGATTTTGAAGGCATATCGATTGGTCGCACCCAAGGATAATATGTCCAAAAACTCCATTTTTTTTATGTATCTATGCAGACTGTCGTGGTGCTTAAGCACCATATGTCACTCAAAATATTTGATACCCATATTGGTGCACAATGTATAGAAGACATTCGTGAACTCTGGCACTATTTGGTCCCTTTCCTGTCGCACTGTGGTCCATCTTGTATACAAGTCATCATAACTTCCAATAGGGTAGTATTGTTCCTTAATAACATCCCTAAAAAAACCCCAAGTTGGTGAAACTGCAAATGATGTGGATCCCTCTATTTTTTTTTCTCACATAAAGTCTCCCACCAATCTTTGACATGGGGGATAGCCTTGAGGAGCGAAAACGTAATCTTTTTTCTATCGGAAAAGTTGTGGACAGAAAAATACCCTTCTAGAAGGTTTAACCATCTATCTATGGAATTGAAATCTATTTGACCTTAAAATATAGGAATATAAAATTTGAGCTATACCTTGAAGGGGGCGGCACTTCCACTTGAGGTGGATGCATCACTTGTCGATAGTTATCAAAGGATTTGTGCAAATTTGTCCATCATTTCATTCCTATGTCGCTCAAGGGCTTCCTCGAGAAACATCTTGAAAGGATATATTGTCTCGTCTTATTTATTTTCTCCCACCATGGATGGTTTCTTGGGAATGCGAGAGAAGTTGTCCTCAAGAGAAACAAGCTCGAGACCCAACTCTCTATACCCTAACTTCGTCAAGGACATGCATTAAAAAAAATGACAAGGAGAAGATCGCTTTGATACCACTGATCTGGATTTATGAGAAGAACGAAATGAAACCACAAATTTATAATATTAACACAGAGTTACAGTGAACAATAACAAAGATACAGTAAAACTTGGTTTCTATTAAATAAGAAATATGTTGAAAATTGTAAAATGCGGAATGAAAAAAAGTTTGCTAGAATGGTGGAAGCTTATCTCTAAGAAGATATATGATGACTACACTCATTCATAAGAAGATGAGTACAATGAGAATCTGAAGGCCTTTTTACAATAAACATGAATTCCAAAACCCTGGACATCCAAAAACCTAACCCTAGGAGATGAAGCGCCAAAATTCATGTGGGCCTCGTTGGGGTAAGTTAATACAATCTCCGTTTAGGGTGCACAATAGCTCGTTGGAAACGTATTGAAGAGAATCTTCATTTATGGGGCTCAATCAAAGCTTTTAGCCTTAATTGAGGTGTCAGATTGTGAAAAAACATCGTTTAGGCCCTCAAAATGGCCTCGGAAGTTCAGGAACCGAAAAACTGCTAAAAATAGTAAGTTGCCAAAAATCTATTTTAAGCCCGTTGGACAAGGTGGGTGGCCACTGAGATAATATTGGATCAATGATAAACCTATTGGCACATTAAAGGGGGGTTTACACTTGGTGATTTTCAAGTTCGATTTGGGTGTGTCGAAAAAGTTAACAACATCGACACCAATACACTGGCCACCTTCTAGCTAAATCAACATTCACAACCTCCATACTAGTTAAGTTAACAACATTAATCCAGATACACATATATTTCTATCAAATGAATTCCTCCTAGCTTTTTCGACATGCTAACCTTGATAGTAATGCACTTTCCACCATCGCCTTCGGTACATTCACAAATTTCCCACTACTACCTCTGACACATAAAAAAAAAATAGTATCGACGCA
The DNA here is from genome assembly GCA_032191745.1 of Picea mariana. Taxonomy (NCBI): domain Eukaryota; kingdom Viridiplantae; phylum Streptophyta; class Pinopsida; order Pinales; family Pinaceae; genus Picea; species Picea mariana. The sequence continues at coordinate 45,034 of JASDQU011404590.1, forward strand.
ATTCCATTTAATTCCACTGGTACACAATTGCTTTATATTGGTAATATTGATAACACCATCATTGATGCATCGATGCTCTTTCACTAAAAGTCTCTCGTACCTATTGTTGTGTTGGTTTTCTATTCTTCTTTCCTTACCATCTGAGTTATTGACCCAGGGTTCATGTCTTTCGGGTTTCCAACAAAGCCTCTAAAACTATCGGCCCTCCTGGTAAACCAGAAGGCAACACAACACACAAAATGGACTGCGCAGTCTCACCCTAGATAGATTTAAATGGGTGGTTGTAAGACTCAGGCGTTTACAGCCTAGGATTGAGTATGAGATAGGGGTTTGTTATTCAGAGCCATCTACTACGAATTGTGATTTCAATCTACTATTATTCACGATTATGCATTTATCTTCCATAGTTCATTTCCCTAACAACACAATCATATTTCATAGTAATATATTAACTGCATTCATTAAGCACAACAATTAACTGCTAAAAGAAGACAAAGATATGCATGCATTCATCACATTACATAGATATTACCGTGGTTCACCCCCTCCTAGTCTACGTCCACAAATATTTGGCTCTTGGCTCTTTTATTATGGTAGTTATGTACCTCCAGCGCCGTGCACTTACAATTCTCCTCAGATGGGTAAGATCTATATGAGGTGAACTAGATCGCACCAGGCTCCTCAGCCTGTAGTCTAATCCTCATATCTTCCTTCTCTCATCTCCCCTATGGCTCAACATCTTAAAAAATAGTTCATAACAACATTACATCTTGCATCAACTCATACATCTCTAATACAAAAACAACGAACTAATAAAGAGTTGACCAACTGAACCCCTTATGATACCTACGTATCTATATTTATATCTATTAGGCTCTTCAATCATTTACAATATATTACCAAAACCCTAACCCTACCGATGTTAGGTCTTCCTCCCATGCATGTTGTTCTTCCTCCAACTGTCACTTTCCTTGTGCATGCTTTCTTGCATGCGCGCATGTTGTGTTTCCTTCCAGTTGTTACTTTAGTTTCTGCACACTTTATTTCCCCACGATCATCCTTCTTTCTACTTCGGCCATCCTTCTTTCCACTTCGACCTGGTGCCAACAGGCCCCCAACACTGACATGTGGCTTGTCCTGAGCCACCTAATCCTTCTAAGCTTCCTTGATATCCTTGGTGATCATATGGAACTTTTCCTTGAGCTATGTTGTTTATGTCAGTGCCTGCGCAGTCTTATCCTTGATTGTGTCCACTACCTGGACTGCCACTTCATCGCTCAGCAATCCTCCACATTTTGCCTGGGTCTGTGCTATTTGTGTCTTAGCGTCCTTTTCCTATGCCAATACTTCTATTACATGTTCCTGTAATGGCTCCATTTGAGCTTGACGCTCCTGTTTTTGGGTTTGCGTAGAAATTAGCTTTGCCTGCAATTTCTTAATCTCCTACGTCCCTTTGACACATTATGGGATTGGTATGGTCTTTTGCTTCTGCTTGAGCTCTTGGATCGCTTCATTTATCATTTCCTCTTCCTTGTCCCACTGTTGGACCTGTGGATCCTTCCAAAGTTGCGCTGCTTTATCAAACAAGTCAGTTGTTGTGATAACCTATTGCTCTATCTCCTGCAGATACGTTGTTGCTTCATGTTTCCTTTGCTCCTTGACTATTGGTGGGGTGGTGGGTGTGAGCTATTCTCATATATTCTTGATCTCCTTCTGATATTGCTAAATTTCCTGCGCATTCTGATCAATCTTTTCCACGATTGCAACTTCCTCATTCTGCCTGTGGAATCTTCTCATAAGTTCCTGCCACTTTCTACTCCAATCCTTTTAGGTGCTCCCTTTCTTCCTCGTTCTCATATTTGGCCTTCTCGTAGCCTACTTTCAATTTGAATTGTTCCTTTGTTTCCTGCTTTAATTCGTTTAAGTGTCTACGTGCGCGAGACTATACCTCATGGTTGATGCTCACCTGCAACTTGTGTAATGCCCCTAATGGTATTCTTTTCAACACAAGTTGGATCTGGCTCAAGTCTTTCAAGGGTGTCTGGCCCCCAATTTCATCCATGCGCAGCATACTAGGGTTGATATGGAATGCTGTGTGTGGCTGCAATATCCCCTTGTCTGGCTATCGATATTCCCCTTGCACTCTTCCTTCTGTCTGCGGTATTGATGGCTTTATGCCCCTGTTGCTGCTTGCTATGTGTACTTCCCCGAATTTCTTAAGGAATTGCCTCATTTATGTCAGTTGTTTTTGCAGTTTGTCCCTATGATGTGTTGTGTGGTCGAATTCCTTTGGGAGACAGTCTTGGAGCATTCGAGCGATCATGTCCCCATTTTCCTATGTGATCATATAGTCTGGCGATGTTCGTTCCACATTTGATTTCTTGTGCGCGCCTCCTGCCTATGGGGCTGGTCTCTTAGCTCCCCCTGGTTCCTGTGTGTTGGGATTTGAGGTGGTCTTTTGTGCTCCTTCAGCTTGTTTCTGTTGTCCGTTTGTCAGTTGTGTAGTCTCTTTCTTCCCCTTCTAGATTCTTGTCTTATTTTCCCTTTCATCTGCCTGAGTTGGATTTCTTTGTCCCATTCTTGGTTTCTTGGGCACTTAGATTTCTAGAGGTTGCGTGTCTCCCTGCTCTGCCTCTTCCTTTGTTGTTCTTTGTGGTACTTCCTAGGTAATGGTTGGGATCCTCCATTTTTTGAGCCATTCGCTAATGACCATGTCGATGTCACCCTCAGTGATATAGTAGCGCATCTATAGCCATTGTTTATCCAGATCCTTCCTTGCTTGTATCCACATTGTTTGTCATGAGGCTTGGAAATTGGTGATGTCCACATATCGCCTGATAGCCTCTGGTGTGACTCTCCATGATCATTTGATGGCTTCCTGTATGTCTCATAGGTATGCTTCAAATATGATCCCATTCTCCCTCTTATGCCTAGCATGTGGCCCGACTCTCAGTAATAGGTACCTCGCTCCCACTGGTTGTGCTCTGGTACAAAAACTACATAGCCCGATTCTCGCCATCGCATGAATGCTATTAGGTTAATCAGCCATGAGTAATGGAACTATGTGCCTAGGTCCTGTGCATCTTTGCAGTCCTCTTGGAATAAGTTTAATAAGTATGGCGCCTAGCTCATTGAGTTGCCTTCTGCGCACTGAGATGCAAATACAATGACTCCAGCTGATACTTCCTCCCTGCGACATTTTCTTAGCAGTTTTCAGGCTAAGATTTTTACGCCCAATTGTGTGGCTGCATTGTTGATCTAGTTGATGATGATGCCTCTCATCCCCCTGGCGGTGCCATACTTCTTCTTCATTTCTTTTGTCAGCGCTTTTTCCTTGTATTTGTCGTCTAGCACCAACGTGGGATCCATACCCCGAATTGGTAAGCCTGTTATTTGTGAAATAAGCTC
>JASDQU011404590.1:65850-79189 GCA_032191745.1 Picea mariana
ATGGGAACAAACCCCCCCCCCCTCAAATTACAATGCATAAAATAAAAAATGATAAGGAACAAAAGGTAGTTTCTAAGAAACCATGTCCTTCACTCCAAGAAGACCTTGCAACTATGCAAGTTTGTGCTCTTTGAAGATTTTGTTGAAGATGTAGATGTCTGCACAGATCTAATGAAGTATATGCATCATTGATATTTCCACACATATCCACTTTATCTTGTTGTAATGAATAATATCCAAATAAATTTTGGATGAAATTTTGAAAACCGTGCGGCCGTTCCAAAAAAAATGTTGATTTTTTGTTGATTTTAAAATGATCATAACTTCACTTTCCGGACTCCGTTTCAAACGATGTTTTTTTGAAATTGGATATTTTCCCGAGAGGAATTCAAATATCCAATTTGTTTCTACAATTTTTTCTCAAAAAATATCATAATGACGTCTGATGTGCGTGACTCCCTTTTTGACTCTTGAGATGCATGCATGGTGCATGCAAAAGTGTCTACATGTGACTCTTGAGTTGCATGCCATATATCTTCCACATGAATTTCATAAAACAAATATGAAATGGAGTAGACATCATCTTCAATTAATGGAATACAAATTTCTACAAATACTTTTGTAGAAGACTCTTCATAATAAGAGGCTTGATCTTCTGATGGCTTCTCTTCTGGATCTATCTGTTCGACCTCCTGCATGGAATCTTCACAATATTATTTATTCCCAAATAGAACCTCCAATCTGGTCCATAATTCATTTGTAGTTGATCCTTTTGATTCTTCATATACTTGATGGAAAAGTTCGGGAGAAACAGACATGCCGATACTTCCTATGGCCATATCTTGTCTATTGAGAAAGTCATTTTTCTCATCGATAGAATCAGGATCTACTTCCATTTTCATGGTTATTTGGTATAAGCCTTTGCATCTTAGCAAAATATTTTTTTTTGGCTTGCATTCCAAATAGTTATGAGGCGTGAGAAGTATTTCTGGTGAATAATCCATCTTTTGTTGTCTTCAATCTTTTGTACCTGCAAAAAATGATTTGGTGTAGATTTTGCTTAGAATTCCACCGGCTCTGATACCATGTAAATGTGTTGAAACTGCACAGAATAGATCTAGCTAGAAAATACTACACACATTTGCAGAGAGAAATTGAGAAAGAAGAAGCAAGATAGAATGAATGGAAGAATTCTCATTAACCTTATTCCACACTCAAAGAGTAGTCTAGTCTCTCAGGCAATTACGAGAGTGAATTGCCACCTAGCTGAGTTAACTAGTCAACTAGTCTTTAGTTAACTGATTAAACAAAGAGTAGTGAGTTGGTGATGATCCCAATGTTGCATGATGACAAAACCAATGCAACATCTAAAATCAAATCAACTAGTCAAACTAAAGTGTCAATTGAAAGAGAATATTATCCAGGTGGAATATTCTCCCCTAAAATATAGGAGACTAGATAATGACTAATTATGACTAATAAACAAGGAATAACCTTAGGAAAAATAAATCCTAGGTGTGTGTGAAGTCACTCCAACATTCTCAAACCCTATAATATGTTTGTTGATTTTAGGGAAGTTACAAATAATTCTCTAGCAAGTGAATTCGATAAGTTAATGAAGGCTGGCATGGAAGAAGATGAAGACATCTTGAAGGAATGGTTGACTATTTTATTTGGTTCCCATGATGTACAATATGTTCAAAATATAATAAAATATGCATAGGAATATAATCCAGATAAAAAATTGAGTTTTGATGAAGATTTCACAATGATACCTTGCAAGATTGAGGAGATTATAGTAGAGTGGAAAAATAGTGATACTAGAAAACTTGTATCTCAGTTTGAAGAATTCCTTCTAAATATGAATATAAGGAAAAACTTATTCATGGTCTATTCATGCAATAGTGCATTGTTGTTGATTGATTGTTTTCTACAATAATTTGTCATTCCTTCCAATTGGTTTTGTAGGAGATAAGTATGAATGGACTGTGAATGTGATTGTAGGGACATATTTAATGTCATTTATATGTTGTTGCACATGTTAGTAAATTTTGTGTTGAGAATGATGAATTCCCTCTAGATTTTAAGATTCAAAATTTATGAATGTAATCATCCCTTTTGTCAATGTTAGAATAGGATTACATTTTCATATTAGACTATGATGCATTTAGGATTTAGATTAGATTAAATTATTAAGTCTCTCTTTGGAAGGAAATCAATTTATCTAGAGACAATTGGGCCCTCATACCAGTGGATATTGTCATACCAAATGAAAGAGGCTTTGATTGGGACCTGCCATTGACCAATCCTCCCTCATGTTGGCATGAGTAATTTTTCCTGCATAAAAAAAATGGTGCTAGAAGGAGGGTTGATGACAAGCTGACCCTATGGACTCATTCTTGTTAATGATTTTTATTTACTAATGGATCCTTCCCAAATCCCTATATGGAGATGCATTTATGGTTATGTACCTCATACCAGTCTTAGAAAGATAGTTAATCTCTTGTAAAAAGTTAAATTTGATGGTAAGGGAGAGACATATGCATATAAACATATCATTTAGTTCGATTTGAGTTTATTTTATTAGAATATTACTCATGAAGGTGTCATATGTAGGTTTTTCACTCTTACTTTTGAAGGTGGGGTTAAAGGTTGATGTGAGACTTTGCTAGCCACCTATATTCACACATGGGAAAAAATTTCATGTGAATTTTTGCATGCTTTTGAGAATTATGTTTATGATGAATTGTGTAAAGTGATGTTAGAGCTTAGGAAAGAAAAAGATAAATATTTAGAAGACTTTTTTATAAGGTTTATGTGTCTTTTCTATAGACTTCATTTGGATTATATCCCTTCTATCAATGAATGGATTCTACATTCAATTTCTCTTTCTAATGAACAAGATCAACTAGTGGATGAAGAATCAAAACCATTCCTTGATGCTAGTTTACATGTTGATTTGGATTCACATGAAGATGTTGAGCATAATAATGATTTGGTTGAACAACATATGTTTGGATATTTCTTCATGATGGGGGATATAGATAAGAGAGAGCATGTTATTTCGAAAGAAGTATATGTATCCTACCACCATCCCATTCCCCCATTATTTCCTATCAATGAAAAAAAAATCTCTGGTGTAGTAAAATTGAGATCAAATATTTATATAATTGACATAGAGGAAGGTTTTCCTACTAATAATGAGACACTCCATGTTACACCGATGGTTATGTCAAGTTCTTATTGTCCTATTTCATTTTTCCATCAAAGGAGAGGGAAGAGGAAACTATGGATAAAGATGAAGAAAGGTGTCATGTGCCTGAAAATATGACAACTACCTTAGGAATGGATCATATCGAGTCTAACCCATGTGTTCATGATTGTGGTGTGAAGAACTCTTCTCTTATTTTGACTCAAGATATTCAAGAAGAAATTCTTGGGGTCACCATCATAGACCATCCTATTGATTGTCTCCCCAAGTCCATTCTTGAATCCTCTTACTTTGAAAATTCGTGTGATTTTATCGTATCTTTAACTAATAACAATGAACATGCATGTGTCTTGGATAATTTTTTATGTTCATATTTTCCAGTGGAGAAAGAAATGAATGTTGATCGGTTAATTGAGGAAGAAAATTTGGACACACAAAACATGAAACCTCTCTTAGAAATAAATAAATTGGAATTAATTTATGTTGTTCATGGTTGTTGTACTGTTATAACCTCTTCTAGTTTAACTGAGAATTATCAAGAAGGTTTTCCTGTAGTTACCGAATCATTTATTGGGCCTTCTTGTTTTGAAAATTGTTGTGATTTGCTCCTATCTCCTAACCATGAGTATGTTTTATAATATATATCATGTTTACATATTTTAAAGGAGAAAAATAGAAATGCTTATCAATTAACTCAAGGAGAAGAAATAAACACACCATGCATAACTCTTCCAGTGCTACAATTTGTATCTTGCTCAAATGCAGTGAGTAATTTGAAGGATATAATTGTTGATTGTGAAACAATGCCTTGTGTGGTATTTATAGATTTGCAATTGAAATCAGACATGGGTGTGCTAATAAAAGTAGTGATACCATTCAAAGAGACTACTATTGAAAATGATTCTCTTTCTATAGAGGCATTTCATTCTCTTACATATTCTACTTTATATTCTTTGCACCCTAATATTTTTCATGGTTGTGTTGTGCAAATAACTATTTAGGATCCTTTTCAAACTAATTCTACATGGAAAAATCCCAATAAAGTACAATATGTTCATAATGTACATATATAAGAAGGAGAGGATGCAACCCATACCCCGTGAATCTTGTAGTTTCCTTCCTTATAAACCTTTTGTTTGTGAAGAAGAGGGTGTTGCAACAAACTTCTTTCTGAATAAGTCTTTTGTTGATTTATCTATGTTCATGAATAATAAAGAGTCTGGATGTTGTAGTAACCAACTAGTTGAGATTGAGGCTAATAAATGTAATGGAACAAAATATATTAGTGGTTTCCACTCATGCATTGATGATATATCTTCTAGAATGGTAAGCAACTCCAAGTTCACATCATTTAGTCATAATATCCCATCTCAAGTTGTTGGTTATGTGAATTATGAGCCCAAATATACTTTCCAAATGAATGGGGCACTTAGGTTTCCACCGATGGTTATGTCAAGCCCTCATTATTTTGTTTTTTCCTCTAGAATTAAGGATAACATTAGCACTAAGACTCTTCCCCAAGGTACTAGTCATGATTATTTCATAAATGAATCTTATCAGGTATGCTACTCATTTTTAAATTCCCACCAACACTTCTATGATGTCCACGGTAAATTTTATGATATAATTAAAGTTTGGTTGGAGGGATATTACTTATCTATGTTTCCCATGAATTATAACATTCTCATATTTCACATGATGGGTATAGGTTTACTTGATTTAATTTTTCCTAATTTTGGTCTATTACTACATTTTTTGCTACTCTTTTTTTATGAACATGTAATTGCAGGTTTAGACTTACATGGATGGCTACATTGGCATTATGATTTCACATAGTTCATTTGCAACTAATGTAGTATAGGATAGGAGTAGGATAGATTAGGCTAGTTTCTTTTCTTTGAATAGTCGTTTACTGTAGTTCTATTTTTTTGTTTTCTATCAATTCAATTGTAAAGAATTATCTATCCTTATGGGCAATGATTCATATTGCTCTTATTCAAAATGTGCTCAATGAATAAAGACTTCATGAATAATATTTAATAATTTACAACTATATGTTATTTTCTTTTTAGTTAGTTAGATTAATCTAATCTTTGTTTCTAGTCTCTAGCTAGTTCTCTTTTTGTCTTTTATTATTTCAATAAAAGTAACTTGTTGGCTAAATTGAAAAAAAGAGAATTCTTGATTGAGATGGAAAGGAAACTAAAGTAATTGCATGTTAATGTTTTTCTTTGAACGAACTTTTTGTGCAAAATTATTTTTGACAAAAGAGAAACAGTTAGTTGTTGCACTCTCGAGGATTTTTAGCTGCATAGTTGGATTATTTTTTTGGTCACTATCCATACCATGACATTCATAATTATCATGTGGTGATCCTTTTAAAAACATATTATCATTTTACAAAGTAATGAAAAGGAATTTTTTTTTAAATGATACACACAACAAATCTTTTTTGTTATGAAAATTGTTGATTAATTGGGTTGGTTTTCATTGATGTCAATCCTTGAAGAAAGTCCGGTACAAAATTCTGGTAGTCCCAGAAGTGTGGTTAAGAAACCCAAGTTTGTTTGAGGAATAATGTGATGAAGATCAATGAATTTTCAGGTGAGACTATTCTATATGGATAGTACATGTCGTGTCGTTTCCAGTGATATGTGGTACGTCATGTAGTTCCTCACGATTGAGGAGATATGGCTTAGTGAAGTTGGAGAACCCTCATGAGTTATCTAGAATCCCCTAGAAGGTAAAAAAAAGTCAAATTATTCTAGAAGCTCCTAGAAGAATTTTACTAGTCAAAGTGGTTGTAACTAGGATTTAATCATGAGTTAAGTTGTTGCAATAAGAAAATAATTAAAAATAAATTAGTTACAACTAGAAGTGGTGAGTTTACTATTTTTGGATAAACTGGTTGCAAGTGGTTAAAGTAGTTTAAAGGGGTTATCCCTAAAAGAGATAAGTTGGGTAAAACAATTAGAATATAACCCATTAAAAAAGCTACTTGGAGAGTATAAATAAGAGAGCAATGGTCTCTTATTAACACCTATTGAGCACATTGAATATCTATTATTGTGATAGGTTTATTACAGGTACTCATTGATACATATAAAGTTGCACAAGTCTGAGGAAGTGAAGGTAGAGTGATGACAAAGTTTTGTGGCCACAGTGGAGTGTGAAAAGATCATGAAAAACCCTAGTTAGCATCATCCCCGTGGGTCACCCAGTAGACGTCCTGCGAGGCACCCTCGCAGGTTTAGTAGAGATCGTCATGCAAGGCCTCACTTGACACCTTTCCTGTGTCATGTGAGGCACTACCAGAACTGAGGTTTGAGGCATGGTTCATGTTGCATGGGTTGAGCAGAGGTTACAAGAAGTGTGACAGTGTTCAGGTACGACATATCAAGCTACAAGATCAAAAAGGTATGTTATATTCTTATGTGTAGTTGGATGTTGTTGTTTACATGAGATATGGTTAAGGGAGATTGAGGATTTTCCCTAGAGAGGTTTTTGGTTGTATGGTACATATTGTATGAGACAAATCTACAAAAATACAATGCTAGTATGTTTGGTATTTGTCATTGGTACATCTTGTTGGGTTGATAGTTGAGGCATATCTTGTATTTCTTGGTACATGGTTGAGGGATTTTTGTTGAAGTTGTTGATACATTTTGAGGCTGCATAACAACAATGGTTTGATGTCTAGTTGATGTGAGGGTTTATTATACATGATTATGATTGTTTACATATGTATGGCACATGACTAGAGAGACATAGTTTCACATGGTTTGAGTTATATTCTTGTGATATTGGGTATGAGATCTATGTTATCATATCTGATTTGTTGAAGAGATTATTGGTACAATTTTTTGGTACATGTTGGTACAAGTTGATTATAGTTTATTGGTATAGTTTGATTATAGGTTATTAGTATTGGTTGAATATAGGTTATTGGTACAGATTGGTACAGGTTTATAGTGGTATATTTCATAGTGACAGAGTGACAGTGGTTTCATCAGTTGTTTGAAACTTATATTTTAGGGTGGTTGGATGGGGTAGGGACAGGTGGTTGTAGCCACCTTCCGGTTGTAGCCGAAGAACATAGGGGGTTGTATCCTCCTTCTAGTTGGAGCTAGAGAATTGGGGAGTTGGAGTTTCCCTCAGGCTGTATCTTGGGAATATAGGGGGTTGGAGCCTCCTTCCAGTTGTAGTTGGAGAGAAAAGGAAGTTGGTTCTTCCAATGAATGCACTTCTTAAAGACATATAATAAAAATCATTCTATGGTTTTCTCCCACATTGGGTTTCCACGTAAAAATAATGGTGTATTGTGTATGATTGATCATTGTTCATGGTTTATTTATTATGCACTTGTTGAATGATATTGGTAAATTGATCATAAAGTTCACAACACTCATATATTTTGGTTAAAAAGGATAAAAAAATTCTATCCCTCTTAGTAATCCAACAATTGGTATTAGAGAAGGTCCTTCAAGAGATAGTTTAAACACTAGAAGAAGATCATGGATTACTCTAAGATTGGGATACCATAGTTTGATGGGGAAGATTCTGCCTTCTGGAGTAGAAGAATGAAGACACACATACAAGCATTGGGATATGATGTTTGGTGATCAGTAGTAGATGGATACAAAACACCAACCATTCCTCCAACAGATAAAGATGGAAAGACACATGAAGAAAATAATTCAAGAGCCACAAGTGCACTCTTGAATGGTTTGTCTAAATAAATATACACCAAAGTTATGCAATCTGATTCTGCAAAGACATATGGGTCAAACTGAAGAATGTATACGAAGGAGATGAGAAAGTCAAGGAAGCTAAACTTCAAATATTTAGAGCAAAATTCAAACAATTGAAGATGAATGAAGATGAAAACATAGTTGCCTACTTTCTACGAGTTGATGAAGTAGTAAACAATATCAAAGGTCTAGGAGAGGAAGTAAATGAACAGGTCGTTGTTAAAAATGTATTGATATCCCTACCAATGAGGTTTGATTTAAAGATTTCAGAACTAGAAGAGAGAGATAGGATCTAGCTAAGTTGACCATGGATGAGTTGCATGGGACACTCACATATTATGATATGAGAACAAAGCATACAATATGGTTACAAAGGAAGAAACATTCAAAGCATATAAGAATACAAAGAAAAAGGGAAATAAAATGAAAATTCAAATAGTAATAAAAATGATATCTCAGAAGACGATGAAGAAGTATCCAACTTCGTCAAAAGGCTGAAAAAGGGGACCGAAAAATATAGAGGTAAGATTTCATTGATTTGTTTTAATTATGATGGTTGTTGGAGTTACTTCACACACACCTAGGATTTATTTTTCCTAAGTTTTTTCCTTGTTTATTAGTCATAATTAGTGATTATCTAGTCTCCTATATTTTAGGGGAGAATATTCCACCTGGAGAATATTCTCTTTCAGTTGACTAGTTGAGTTTAGATGTTGCATTGGTTTTTTTATCACCATGCAACATTGGTATCATAACCATGATAATTATACCCTGCCTTGGGATCATCAACAAACTGGCACATTACCCTTGATTCCATGAGTTAACTCCTCACTACTCTATGTTCAGTCAGCTAACTGAAGACTACTTGACTAGTTGACTAGTTAACTCAACTAAGTGGCAATTCACTCCCGTAACTACCTGAGAGACTAGGCTAGGTGGAAGTTCACTCCCATAACTACTGGTGTGTGTCCAGATCACTCTAGAACACCACTATGGCACATTGGTTCTCCTCCAGTGCACACTCATTGAGTTATACAAAGTATATCATGTGTAAATTATTCATTATTCACAACGGTTAATGATAATTCTTTCATTCTTTCTCTCCTTCTTCTTCTTTCTCAAATTGTCTCTGCAAATGTGTGTATTATTGTTTAGATATATCTATTATGTGAAGGTTCAACACATTTACATGGTATCAAAGCTTACAGACTGCTAAGAAAAATCTACACCAAAAAAAAATTGCAGGTACAAAAGATTGAAGACAGCAAAAAGATGGATTTCCAAAAAGAATTCATTCTTACACCTTATAACGATTTTTCATGGAAGGAGAAAATAGCCATACATATCCGAACCAGAGGGTTGTACGGGTTAACCTTGAATACAGATACAAAACCAACATCAACCATACAAAAATCCAAGTACTTAAATCACATGGATGAGGCACTCAGAACAATTTGCAGTCTTATTTCTCCCGATCTCCTTTTTCACATATCTTCCTGTAAGACTCCTAATGAAGACTGGAAAACCTTGGAAGGGCTCTTTGGAAAATAGGATTATATGAGGGGACACATGCTGGAGGTGGATATTCTCACATTGGATCCAAAAAAATTTGAAAATATCCAAGATTTCCTTACAAAATTCAAGGATTTACTATCACAACTCAAAGCTTGCGGGGTTGATAAATCGAAGGCGGATAAATAAATGGTTCTTAAAATTCTCTCCAATATTGGTCCTGAATTCTCTGTATCCGTATCCACATTCCATATTTTCATATTCGCCTCTGGAGCCACCTGGAAGATGCCTTCTCTTGAGGACTTTATCGAATCCCTGACACAAGAGCAAACCAAGATCATCAACATGGGCACAATCAAAGTCCCAAGGGCACATGCACTCACTGTGCATGATGGTAGCCACAAATACCAAAAATATAAAGATAAATATAAATAGAAATCTCATGCACATACGAAGAAGGAAGGGTACACAAAACCCTTCACCGATGCCTTCGGATCCAAAGGGGAAAAGGGAAGAAAATGGGAGAAATGCATGTATTGTCACAAAGGATTCCATTCAGAACATGCATGCATGAAAAAAAAAATAGATATGATGTATCAAATACTTCAGAAAAACAACCTTGGATATCGCATCCCCAAGGGTGCGAAGAAGAAGAAGCTAGAATATCTGAATTCCAAGAAAGGCAATTCTATCCATGCCTTGATTGCCATCAACTCCTCTCCCGATGATTAGATCATTGATTCAGGAGCATCACATCACATGGCTACATCAAAAGCATTATATTCTTCATTGGATGCATGAAAAGTTCCTCATATTCTGATGGGGGACAACTCCTCTGTCGAAGTCATGGGCAAAGGAAGGATTGAACTCACCAACGGAAACTTTGAGAATGTGTTGCACGTTCCCAAAATTTCTGTCAACCTTCTCTCCCTGTATCAGATGACGAATTCTAGCACCAGAAATAAATTCATATTCACACCAAATTTTGTGGACATCTATGACATGCAAACCAACTCCCGGGTTGCTACCGGTGAGGTAAATCATCATTCTAGATTGTATACATTTTCAAAATTCATTGAACCTGATTCTTCTTTACTGCTTACTCATGCCGATGAAAGTAGTAGCATATGGCACGAAAGGTTTGGACATTTGAATTTCAGATACATGCAACAACTTAGCAAGAAAATATTGGTTGATGGGATACCAGACATCCATTTCTCCAAGGGAGTATGTGAGGGATGTGTTCTCGGAAAACACCCTCAAGAGAAATTCGATAAAGGAAAGTCTTAGTGAGCTTCCACACCTTTAGATCTGATCCAAAGTGACCTTATTGGTCCTTTTCTGCATCCATTCATCAACAAAGTGAGGTTTTTTTTCATTTTTGTTGATGATTTCTCATGTTTTACATGGATCTACTTTCTTAGGCAAAAATCTGAGGTCTTTCAACACCTCAAAGTTTTCAAAGCCTTGGTTGAGACACAGTCCAGAAAGAAGATCAAATTCCTCTGAATTGATAATGGGGGAGATTATGTAAATCATGAGATCCATAATATTTTCCATGAGGCAGGGATTTAGTTGCAGCATACAGTTCCCTATACTCCGCAACAAAACAAAGTTGTTGAGCGGAAAAACAGATCTCTAAAGGAGATGGCATATTGCATGCTGCATGTAAATTCACTACCACATATACTACGGTCAGAAGCACTTAATTTTGAAACACACATCCAAAACAGATCTCCCCATAGATCTGTCAAGGATAAGACCCCCTATGAGGCTTGGGGCAGCCTCAAACTGAAAGTGATCCACTTTTGCATTTTTGGTTCACGTGCATGGGCCCAGATTCTCTATGAAAAGAGGAAGGCACTTGATCCATAGAGCATTGAGTACATTTTTGTTGGCTATCTCGATGGTGTGAAGGGATATAGAATTATTGACCTTTCCTTGGACCGGATCATCATTGAGCGAAGTGTCCAATTTGAGGAAAGTGTCTCGCATGTACCTCAACAGTTGCATGTAGACACCTTCACTCTTCCACATGTGTGATATGATGAGCATGCACATGCCAAATCTTCTACAGAAGAGAGTTATGATTCATAGGACTTAGATGATTCAAATTCAGAGTAAGTATAGTCAGTTGCAGATTCAGAGCATCTAGATGCAGTTGCAGAGCCAGAGCATAGGCCCAAGTGGGCATAGACTACTCTTCAGGATGCAGGGGATCTTGTTGGTGATCTAGCTGATACTAGGAAGACTCAATCTGATTTCGAGGAGCCTCCTGTTGCACTCACTGCCACTAAACCATTGTCCTCCAGGCATCTTTTCTTGGTTCATTCTTTAGTTTCACAGTCTTATGGCGAGGCTACTAGAAATCCCTTTTGGGAATCTGCCATGCAGGAGGAGTACACCTCCCTCCTCGATAACTAGACTTGGGATCTGGTTCCCATTCCTTCTAGGAGGAAAATTGTCAGATGTAGATGGGTCTACAGGACCAAGAGTGCAATGGATGGATAGATTAGTAGATACAAAGCCAGGCTTGTTTCCAAAGGCTTTAAGCAAGTTCATGGTATTGACTATAATGAGACCTTATCTTCAGTAGCGAATATGGATTCCATACGAGTGGCACTTGCCATTGCAGAAGCCAAAGGATGGGAAGTCCATCAGATGGATGTGAAGAATGCATTTCTTCACAGTGATCTCTCTGAGGATATCTACATGGAGAAGCCCTAGGGATTTATGCAGGACTCGTATTTGTTCTGTCGACTGAAGACGTCTCTTTATGGCCTCAAGTAGGCTCTCAGGGCATCGTATGCAAATATGGGCTCCTACCTGTTGTCACAGAAATTTGTACATTGTAAATTAGACCCAGATGTCTACATGCTCAGGACAACTGATTCAATTCTACTTTTATTTATGTATGTTGATGATTTTTTGATCACCGGTTGCTCGACTTCAACGATTGATGTGGTCAAGAGGATTCTACATGACAGTTTTTTTTATGACGGACATGGGTCCCCTACACTTCTTCCTTGGACTCAAGATCAGTTAGGATGCACTAGGCATAAAACTATCTCAGGCCAAGTATGCACGAGATCTCCTTGAAATATTTCACATGACCAACTACAAGTCTACTCTAAATCCTTTCCTATTAGGAGTCAAACCTGAGGATGGTGGGGAGACTCCACTGGTTGAAAACACACTATACAAAAAATTAGTGGGGAGCTTGTTGTATCTCACACACTCTAGACCAGACCTCTCATATGCAGTTGGCACAGTTTCCAGGTTCATGCAGGAGCTGCATGAGCTACATTGGAAGGTTTCAAAGTGTATCCTTCGATACGTACAGGGCACCATCACCTTTAGGATTCATTATGAAGAAGACTCTACATTATATCTCATCAGTTTTATTGATTCTGACTGGGCTGGCAATAACATTGATCACAAGTCCACATCTGGTTACTCACTTAGTATTGGTTCTGGGTCTATCTGTTGGTCGAGCAAGAAGCAAGCTTCCATTGCTCTATATTCAACCAAGGTAGAGTACAAAGGGGTAGTTAACATGACCATTCAATCTATGTGGCTAACACATTTTATCACTGAGTTGGGCATTCAGTCTCATCGGTCAATCATCATCTGGTGTGACAACCAGAGCACTCTAAAGTTTTGCAGAGATCTAGCTCAGAGGTAATGGATGAATCACATCGATATCCACATGAACTACATCCGGTACTTAATACACGAGGGGAGCATAGACTTACATTTATTTCCTTCAACAGAACAGATGCCATACATCTTCACCAAGACCTTCACTGAGCAGAAGTTCCATTCTCTGCGAAGTCGTCTTGGAGTGAAGGACACAATTGCCTAG
>JASDQU011404591.1:3123-17336 GCA_032191745.1 Picea mariana
CCCCCTTGCGCTCAAAGAATATAACACATACCCAATAGAAAGAATAGGAATTATAATAGCCAAATACACATATGCAGATCTGAAATGAATAATAGACAACAAACCATAAACACGTAGATTGATAACGGAGTTCGGCACAACTTTTGACTATGTCTTCGGGCCATTTCTCTGTGGGGGAGGCTTCTTTATTTCTGTTCAAATGATCAAAAGTACATCAATGCAATGCCAAATGGCTACAAGACTGATCTGGTCTTGTTCTCCCAGATCTCTAGAACCCTGCAAAGAAAACGACATGCAAAATGGATGTTCCAAGCTCCCAGAAACGATCCGACAACATCTCCACCTCAAAGGTTTCTCTGCATCAAACTGACTTTGGCTTGGCTTTTCATTAGCATAACTCTGCTCTGAATGACTGTTAATGGCCTCAAACAGGCCTGGTTTATATAGGCTTGGAGTTGGTTTCTCAGCTCCAACTTCCTCCAAGAATCTGGCCTCCAAAAATGTCCAATATCCCCCAAAAATGGAAGAAATCTGCTAATAATAGGCATAATTAAACAATAAAAACCAAATTTTTGTTATAAAAACCCATTTGGCAAAGTTCATTGGGCATTAAGCCCCCAATGCCCATGTGTGTGCCCCTTTTTGTGGTTGTATGGCTATTTGTGGCTAAGTGCGAGCCCATGGGCTACGCGCTAGCCCCCCATTTTCGCTACAGCCCTAGTCTTGTGGCTTAGCGCATGGAATCTCAGCTTAACCGTTTGTAACCCCCGGTTCCGTTGGCGCATCCATAGGCCTGTGGGTTTATCGTTATAACCGTGCGCAATATGCCACTTGCCCGGTCATATGGTATGGTTATGTGTGTTGGCGCGAAGGGCTGGGGCTAAGCCCGACCCTTTTTCCCGCCGTTTAAACCTTCCATGCAACATAAATACAAAAAGTGTCGTTTACATTACAAGTTCCACCATAGGGGCGGGAGGTTAGCCCAGCCCTGTCAGTCCATACGCCCACCGGAGGTCACAGGTTTGAGCCCCGGCGACATACCAAAAACAATTTTACACATATAACCAAACAACCAATAATACGGTGCCACGTGGCAGCCCGTGACTGGGCCACATGGCACCTTACCAACCAACCAAATCTTGACACGCATCATCTTCTGATTGGCCCATGTGCCAGCCACGTCAACCTTGCCACGTCATTGCCATACTGCCACGTCGATCTGCTGCGTCAGCCCTGCCATACGCTCTGTCAGCCTGCCACGTCGACTGCTGACGTCACCCTACCACGTGTCACCCTTTTAGTGGTGACACGTGTCACCTCAGGATTAGTCCAACTGTATGCCCATTCTTCCAAAACTGCATGCCACATGTCACTCCCTAGAGCCACCATGTGTCCCTGTATAGACCTACCACATGTCACATTCTGGAACCGCCACGTCAGCTGTACGGACCTGCCACATGGACTGTACGGACTGTACAGTCATCCCCCCTTTTTTTGCCTGTTTGACTTTTCAGACAGAACGCAATATCTTCTCCATACGGAACCCGTTTGACAAAGTAAATATACCACCAGAATCAGGAAGACGAGATGGACGCAATGGAATAGATTTCGTTGCATTCTGAGCACTTTTATTTTTGAGCATTTTTCAAGCCCTATCAGGCTTCTGGATCACACCTCCCCACAAAAAGACCTTTTGGTCCCCAAAAGGTTACTGACCAGTGAACAAGCTGGGGATAGGCCACCCAGCTTTTCCTCTATCTATGAACTCTGTCATGTGCATCTGTCTCATCAAGATCAACTGTAACACGATCATGACAACAAACAGTACATTATTAGCCATTTGAACTCTGTTACATCTTACTGAAGCCACTATCATCCATGTAGAAAACATTGCTAATGACAGCATCAAAAAGATGACTGCAAATGAACTGATATACTTGAAGTATCTGCATGACATGAACTTATCTTGAAGCAATTTATGATTGATTTTCCACTCAACAACCATGTCTTGTTCTTGCTTAAGATCTATTACTTCATTTGAAACAATTAGTGGTTTGTCGCTTACTTGCATTGCCTTCGTTAATTGTTTCATTGTTTGAAGTGTTTTACTTGCTTTAACACGATGAGCATGAACAACAAAATCATGACCTTCTTTAGTGAATTGATATTGATTCTTTGTTCTGTAGAAGATTTCCTTACGATCATACAAGTAAGGACTACCTAAGACCATTCCACATTCTTTTAACGACACAACATCACAAGTTACTTCATCCGCATACTTATCTGAAATTGCAAATTTGATTGTGCACTGCTTTGTTATGTGCATCTGATGATGATTGCTTATCCATTTAAGTGTGTAAGGCTTATGATGAGTTTGTGTTTTTAATCCCATTTTCTTAACCAATTCTTCTGAGATTAGATTAGATTGAGATCCACTGTCGATTAATGTATCTATCTTAGTGTGTCGCATGATTACCCTTATATGAAACAACTTGCTTCTACAATCAATCTCTTCACCAAATTTACCTGTCATACCCACCAATGAAATCTTAGACTCATCACCTGAATCCGATCCCAAATCTGTAGGATTTGTTGTCGTTGTTTCCACTGTTTGCATTCCCTTCTTTTCTTTGAACCACTTTGGCCTCTTTTCGGGATGCAACTGCCAACTTTTGTCCTCATCATGTCCCTCTTTCTTGCAATTCTTGCAAGTGGGTTTTCCTTCCTTCTTTGTCACGACATTTGCATTCTTTCCATTGTCATGCCTTTTCCTCTTATCATCTTTCTTTGAAAATGACGATTCCTCTGACACACCTTCTTTTCCTGCTTCAATATATGTAGCTTGAACAGAAACCTCATCAAGGTTAGTGGGTCCAAACATGAAAACAGTGTTTCTAATATGCGCAGGTAAACCACCTATATACTTCATAAGGTTTTCTTATGTTTGCAAAGGAATGTCTAACATTAATGCCATTTTTCTAAATCCATCGGTGTATTCTTGCACTGATTGTCCTTTTCTTAGTTTTAAAGATTTCCATTCAATGATTTCTTTTTCTTTATAACCCAAAGGATAAAACTGTTTCCTAAGTGCAGAAATAAAATTCTTCCATGATGGAAATACATTACCCACATCTTGTGTTCCTTTTTACAGCTTGCTTTGCCACCAGATAAGAGTTGTACCTGCAAGTCTCAAAGATGCCAACTTAATTTGTGTGGCCTCATCCTTGATCTGCTACACACTGCAGTATACCTCCATTTGTCTGATCTAGTTATCAAGTTTTTCTGCATTTACGTCACCATCATATATGGGCAACTCAAATTTTACATCAAGTTTTAACAATGGCATTTCATGTTTATTCTTATGAACATTTTTCTTCTCATTAGATTTAGAACTTGAACTTGAAGAAGAAGGAGAAGAAGGAGGTGTTGATGGATGTGAAGGAGGAATGTGAGGATGGTCCTCTTCCTCTTCACTTTTTCCTTTTGAAGAATTACCCAAAACTGGTCGCTTCCGTTCTAAATAATCTTCGTACAAAACTGTCACCATCTCCGACATAGCATGGAATGTTTTCCGGAACTCTTTATCTTCTTGAGAAATCCCTTCTTCCGATGCCATATTCTCTTTGAAAGAAGCTCTTTTTCTCAATCCAATTAATGGATTGTCCGCAACAAGCTCACCTTCACCACGCTGTAGCTTTTCCTTGGTTAACATGCAACTCAAATCCAAACGTCAACTAGCTTTGATACCACTTGATCCGTAGGATCTTTTAAATGACTATGGTTGAGTTTTAATTTTGCATGCGTTAATTAACCATTTGAGAATTTAGTGAAAGAATGAGGAAAGAAGAGGAATTGTAACAGCCAAATACACATATGCAGATCTGAAATGAATAATAGACAGCAAACCATAAACACATAGATTGATAACAGAGTTCGGCACAACTTTTGCCTACGCCTCCGGGCCTTTTCTCTGTGGGGGAGGCTTCTTTATTTCTGTTCAAATGATCAAAATTACATCACTGCAATGCCAAATGGCTACAAGATTGATCTGGTCTTGTTCTCCTAGATCTCTAGAACCCTGCAAAGAAAACGGCACGCAAAACAGATGTTCCAAGCTCCCAGAAACAATCCGATAGCATCTCCACCTCAAAGGTTTCTCTGCATCAAACTGACTTTGGCTTGGATTTTCATCATCATAACTCTGCTTTGAATGACTATTAATGGCCTCAAATAGGCCTAGTTTATATAGGCTTGGAGTTGGTTGCTCAGCTCCAACTTCCTCCAAGAATCTGGCCTCCAAAAATGCGCAATATCCCCCAAAAATGGAAGAAATCTGCTAATAATAGGCATAATTAAACAATAAAAACCAAATTTTTGTTATAAAAACCCATTTGGAAAAGTTCATTGGGAATTAAGCCCTCAATGCCCATGTGCGCCCATTTTTGTGGTCGTATGGCTATTTGTGGCTAGGCGCGAGCCCATGGGCTACGCGCTAGCCCCCCATTTTTGCTCCAGCCCTAGTCCTGTGGCTTAGCGAATGGAATCTCGGCTTAACCGTTTGTAACCCCCGGTTCTGTTGGCGCATCCATAGGCCTGTGGGTTTATCGTTATAACCGCGCGCAATATGCCGCTTGCCCGGTCATATGGTATGGTTATGTGTGTTGGCGCGGAGGGCTGGGGCTAAGCCCCGGCCCTTTTTCCTGCCGTTTAAACCTTCCATGCAACATAAATACAAAAAGTGTCGTTTACATTACAAGTTCCACCGTGGGGGTGGGCGGTTAGCCCAGCCCTGTCAGTCCATACGCCCACCGGAGGTCACGGTTTCGACCCCCGGTGACATACCAAAAACAATTTTACACATATAACCAAACAACCAATAATACAGTGCCACGTGGCAGCCCATGACTGGGCCACGTGGCACCTTACCAACCAACCAAATCTTGACATGCGTCATCTGCTGATTGGCCCACATGCCAGCCACATCAACCTTGCCATGTCATTGCCATACTGCCACATCGATCTGCTGCGTTAGCCCTGCCATACGCTCTGTCAGCCTACCACGTCGGCTGCTGACGTCACCTTGCCACGTGTCACCCTTTCAGTGGTGACACGTGTCACCTTAGGATTAGTCCAACTGTATGCCCATTTGTCCAAAAATGCATGCCATGTGTCACTCCCTGGAGCCGCCACGTGTCCCTATATGGACCTACCATGTGTCGCATTTTGGAACTGCCACGTCAGCTGTACGGACCTGCCACGTGGACTGTACGGACTGTACAGTCATCCCCCTTTTTTTTTTGCCTGTTTGACTTTTCAAACAGAACACGATATCTTCTCCATACGGAGCCCATTTGACAAAGTAAATATACCACCAGAATCAGGAAGACGAGACAAACGCAATGGCATAGGTTTCATTGCATTCCGAGCACTTTCATTTTTGAGCATTTTTCAAGCCCTATCAGGCTTCTGTATCCGATTCTGGATCACTTCGACCCGTGTACCGAACTTCACAGCCTCTACTTGTGTCGAGAACCACGTTTTCATCAAGGTACGACATTGTACCCATTCTGTAATGTTTTTTTTGTGTGTCCCCCACCATCTTGTTGGGGTTGATTTCAGGGCCTCATCCATTGCCATCAATCTTTGTTGCATTGGTACACTTTCTTCAAAGTTCGACAAGATGGTTTCTAAGGGATTCAGACCATCAATGGTGGGTAAGCTACTTACTGTTGTGTCGATCCAATGAACTTCTCTGGTTAATATAGCACATCTTCTTGTCGATACATCATACATTTTATTCTTCCAGTTCTCCAGTGCTTCTTCTATGTCTGATGAACATGCGTTGTCACTTCGCTAGCTTAGGTTTCCATCAGCCATAGGATTAATGTAATCCCGCTGTCTCACTGTTAATTTGTATATGTTTTCCAGTTCATATGCACAATCTTCTTCTCTGATGGGCTCTGTGTATCTCTAACCTTCATCTGGATCTAAGGGTATAATGGCCCTAAGGCCATCTCTTTCAAACATCATTCATCTTTTCTTTAAATCAACCACAGTGGAATTATTGAAATCTCAATCAATTCCTAACAACGTAGGGTAAGGAGAGCTATCATCAACTATCTCAATTACCTCAAAATCTGCAAATTCTCTTACTCTGTTGATATCCACGGGGACATGTTCCAATCGTCCAAAGGGGTTGACAGCTTGCTGATTAGCCATCCTAAGCCTGATAGGGGAATAGATCAACTTCAGTTTTCCCATCAGTGCCCAATTTTGCTTCGTCATGACATTGACCTCCGACCCTAAGTCGAGGACCACATAGTTTATATCATATTCACCTATTTGAGAATTCAAATGTGACTCCTTATTTTTCCTTCTCTTTTTAGAGATTTGGTGTAATTCCCTATTTAGTAAGGGGTCTATCTTTCCTAGATCATACTATTTGATTAAATTTTGTAGTTCTTGTACAACGCTCTCATCCTGAATCAACTTAATACAAGTGTACAAAAATTCCATGAGCTTTCTTACCTCTTTTCCTTCTCTTGGTGAAGCAGATTGATCAAATGCCCGAGGCATTCCATATTCCCTTACTTCTGGACATGTCTTTGATGAAGAGCCTTGGTCTCCTTTGAACTCTTTTCTTGCTTCCTCAAATATTTGTCTTTCTTTCTTTGCATCAAAGGTTTGGGTCTTCTCTGCAGATTTCCTGATTCCTGAGTCTTCTGTAGTCTTTCCTTGGATTAGTCTGTCTTCTCCTATAACAATGCCTCCTCTAGTGATAACACCGACTCTAGGGTCTTCTCCGCGATGTTCAACATACATTATTTGTACTTGCAGGTTTTGTTGAGGACCTCATCTCTCCTGAAGCTTAGCTAACAATGTTGAACATTCTTCAATAACATGCTCGAAGGAGTTGCAATAGTTGCAAGTAGTGAAAGGATTCTGATAGTCCCTTTCCAAGTGTCCTGGTTGTGCGCAGTTATAATAGATGATCTATCCTCAACCTCGACCCATACCTCCTCCTCGTCCTCATCCTCTAAATCCACCGTAAGGATTGAAGTTTCCTTTCCCAAGGGAGTTATATTGCATAGTGTTTCCTTCTTGTTGTACTTCACCTTGAATTTTGTATACATCTCTTGACCTTTCATGCATGAGATCATAAGCCCTACAATCCCTATCATCATGTCCCATAGACTTACAGAACRTGCAATACAAGTTTGTAGGAGTATGAAMTTACTTTTGCATGTAATAGCACTCACCAGRGCGATGTCTGTTTCGACATACCTCACACCAGGGTAAGGTGACTTGCTTCAAAGGGCTTGGAGCTCCAGAGGCCAAGTATTCATGGAATAGGGGACAATGTTCCTTGTCATGGCCCTTTGATCTACATCTGACACACCATATGTCTTCTCTTTTATATTTTCCCTTGTCTTTCTTCATATCTTCGACCTACAAAGAGAAGCTAGTCAACTAACTCAAGATCTGACACATACCTGAGTTGGATTCTCCCATAGGGGATGATTCTAGCTTCATGGAGATCTCCAACGCCTTAGCCTCTGAAGCAATCTTCTGTTGCATCATAGGAACTCGGATGTGTGGTAACAAGGTAACAATGAACCACTCTTTGTTCTACTCATCTAAGATCTGAAAAGTCAATTGACATGTTAAGGTGTTAAATCTCTGGTCGAATTCCCAGATAGGATCGACTACCTTCTGTTTGATCTCTTTCAGCTCTATAATACATTGTGATTCTGACTTGGGTTTCTTGAATTCTGCAATCAACACATTCTTGATCTCATTCAACGGCTTAGGCTGTGCAAGTTCTTGGACAAGCTTGATGTACCAGCTTTGTGTGCAATCTCGAAGGGTAGTACTAAACTGGGTTCTCTTAACTGCTTCGTCGGTGACATTTTTAATATTCCATACAGATTCACATAGGAACCAATGTTGATTAGGGTCTTTAGACCCATCTCTCCTAAAGATAGGGACTCGCATGGATGATTTTAGGGGATAAATTTCGCTCGTGGGCTAATTTTCCAAGGTTTTTCCCAAAAAAGGATTCACTAGTCTAAAAATGATTTGCTCAAATTCTATAGGATAAAATTATTTTACCTTAAAAATCACCAAAATGTTATAGAAACTATATAAAATCCTTAGAAATTTGAATATTTTTACAAAAATATAGCCAAACATTTTATAGTTGGCATATGAAGGATTAGTAATATTCACCAAGGTTTCTACATTTTAAAATAAATTTCCATCCTTAAAATCATCTTTGATAGGGAGTCTCATCTCATCTGCCATGGAGCTTCCTAGGTTTCCCGTCTGAGTATATGTTGAACTGATAGTAATAGTACTCTGAGGACTCTGGTGACTTGGATTAATCTGATTTCTTAATGTTGTTGAATCAATAGGAGGGACAATAGTACTTACTTCAATGGTTTGTGCAGTTCCTGAAGTCTCTGGCTCATCCCGACGAAGCTCTTTAGCTTTCCCTTGCTCTATCCCAACAAGTTCTAAATGATCCTCATCTGTTATATCTGCCTCTTCTCCACTATAGAATCCCTCGTCCCTGTAGTTCTACTTGAATAAGTTTGTGATGCAGGCGCAAAGTTGCAACCCCGCCTGCTCACACAGGATCGATCAATTTCTCCCTTCTGCTAAGCCTTCAGTGGATCCTTGGATTCCCTCGGGAATCACTGATGAAATCTGACCCAGATCCACAGGTCCTTTCTCACCTCCACATGGCCTTTTGCACTTTATCGTGATCAATTTCCCCATGGGAAAAACTCTTATCGGGCTTTGGGGTTTCGGTATTTCCGTTGTCGATAGTTTCTTCCCTCTCTAATCCCCGATTTCCCGATTCACCGATGCACCCTTTCTCCACGCGCTATCCCTCCTGAGCTATTCTTCCACCATATGACCACTACCTCAATGACCGTGGCCTTACCTCCTTTCTAGGCTACTCCTATCAGAGTTTCGACGTTTTCAATGTCGAAATGCGCATGTCCACGGGACTCGCGATATGCCGATCCACGATGCGCTCCTTTTGCTGAGCTTTATCCCTTTCCGTTATGCAATGGTCTATGTGACCACTTCCCATACGACCGTAGCTATAACTCCCATCGGGGTTTCGAGGTTTTTAATACCACGATGCACTTGTCCACAAGACTCACGATCCTCTGATCCCCGATACTCCGATGGCTCACGGTCGTTGACCTGTCAACGGTCCTTCAACCGCCACGATTATCTGCCACCTGTCTTCCACTACCCTGACTGTGGCCCCATGAATCTTCCATCGAGATATCGCATTTCGCGATTCCGAATGGCAAGGATTTCTTGTTCTTTGAAACCATGATTCTCCGAACCCCGACTCCAAGGGATTCCCTGACATGTTTTTCACATGATGGATGGTTCTGATCTTATGTCGGGGTTTCCACTATGGATTTCCCCGATCCTTTGTCAACGGAAATGCCAATATCCCGATCCCCGATATGCCAATAGATGGCCTCCCTGTCAGGGATTTTCCCAGTGGCGCTCGATCACTGCCACGTGTCCTTCCTCAGACGGACGGCTCTGACCTCGTGTCGGGGTTTCAAGGTTTTCAGTGTCCTGTTTTCTTCGACCCTGGGAACTCCGATTTCCCGATGCTCGATATGCCAATGATGCCCAATCCTTTGCCACCTGTCCTTGCAGATGGACGGTTTCAATCATATCGGGTTTTCCACGATGAATTTCCACGACCTATAATCAATGGGACTGCCGATTTCCCAAACTCCGTCGCCTTGATATCCCGATGACTCCCTGGGACTTCTCCTCTCTAATTATTGGGGCTTAAACCCAACGCAATTCCTGCCAAATCATACGACTTTCGGCGACCCCAAGCCAGATCCAATGACTCATATCTCTTCTACTGTGCATGCTCCTCCTAGGCGCCTCCCTGGACATAGAATTTCAATGGTCCAGAATCTGTCGACCCATCCGACGACAGCTGTGCTCCCTCGAGCTTCTGCACTTTCTTCCCAGCACTTGGAAGAAATTCAATTCCTTCAAGGCCTCAAACTTTATCTTCTTTCCCCAACCTTGGGAGAACTTCACATTCCCAAAGGCCTCGACCTTTGATTCATCTCCACGAACTCCACGACTATGAGTTCTTCTGTGCATATGAGAACGTTGAACCTCCTGAGCTTTCTTCTCCTTCCGAACCCTCGAAGGATTCCTTGAATCTTGCGCCTCTGTAGAGTCTTCACGCACCAAAGTGCTATTTCTTCTGAGATTTCCCAAACACTCAGACCCCTTGGGGGATTTTGTCCTTCTTCTCCCTCAGATGGAGAATACTTAGATACCCTTCTGGCTATCCTTTTGCTCAAGTGACCTCTTCTGAGTCCTTCTGGGTGTTCAACAACCCAATGAAGATCCTTCAATGGAATCTTCCTTCAGCTCACAGAACTCAAAGATTTATTTCCTCTTCTGTGCTTGCATGCAGACTGACTCGATGCCCTCCTGGCAGAGTAGCTCTTCCACAGAACGTTCAGTAGTTATGTCTCCTTTATCCTGTGCCTCTATGCACCTGCTCAATGCCCACCTGGCAGAGCCTTCTAGAATCCTTAGTGATTCTGCTTCTCCTTGAACTCACAGCCGAGTTCTTCTCTTAGCACCACTGTGCATACGCTCAATGCCCACTTGGCAGAGCCTTCTACAGAATCCATAGTAGAACTCTGTCTGCAACTGTGTCTCTCCTACACAACCTTACCTCCAAGGTGTTCAACAACCTTGAGGTCTTCTTTCCGAGTTGCTGATTTCAGTTCCTGTGCCCACCTAGCACGTCTTTGTCTGACTCCATAGAGTTCAGAAGTGCATCCTCAGTGCGCTGGCGTTCAGAGTCTGCAGCCCTTTGTCATACCCTCATGGCATGAAGCCTCAAAGAACCTCTCAACCTTGAAATCAAACACTCATGTAAATGCAAACATAACATACATTTATAGCATATAAAATAACACACACAAATGTCCATTTAACACACAGTAATGCAGGAAAAACTGTTGTTTGTATTAAAAATGGCTAAAATGCGTGTATCTTTACAATCGTGTTCCCGAGCTCTCCTCGGCTCTTCGCATCTCTACTCTACATGCAGATCCTCACACAAATTACCACACTTCAAAATGAGATATGAAAATCTCTTTTACCTGAGGCGGCTCAATCGAGCGCTTCCCTCCAGGTTCACCTACTCTAATCAATTACAATCAATGGCTGTCTAGTCCAGCGTATGGATCTAGATCTCAGTGGATCTTGGCATTAAAGACGATCTACCTAACACCTGCTCAAAGGCATGGCTTCCATGGCTCACCAGCCTAAGCATTTAATTTACATTGAATTCAAATTCAAATGAGGCTGCGCCTCTCTTCAGCCTTTGAATGCGTGCGCGTTGACGTGGCTGGCTGGCTGGCTGGATGACGTGGAGAGATGCTCCTGCATCAAACTCCTCAGCTGCAAAATCATGAGCTCTTGCTCATGCACTTCTCCTCTAAGCGGTTGGAAGTCCTCTTGGATCCCAAACAAACATCTGGAGCTTCCCATCTACTCCATTCTGTTGCTGCTGTTGCTCTTCTGCTCAGCCTCTCCTCGCTGGCAGTCTCTGTTGATTGGATCATCAGCTCCATGATCTCTCTGATCACTTCGTCCAGCTGCTCCAATGGCTGGATCGGCTCTTGCAGTCTCCTCAGCTGCAAAAATTCCTGGCACATGGGCAGATCACTGTGATCTCCCATGCCATCTTCTTCATCTCCACCTGTGGCCTCAAGCTGCCACTCTGCTGCAGACTTCAGTTCTGTAGTCTCCTCCTGATTGACTTTCTGTTCAACCACCTTTTCTGACAGCTCAATTTCTTCCAGTTCTCTTGCTGGCTCTGGATTGTTCAACCAATCCTCCAGCATCTCCAACTCCATCTCCCATGGAGTAATAGATTTGCTTGCTTGCTCCTCGATTTCCTTTGCTGCTAGCTCCAATGCTACAGCTTCTTTCTTTTCAGCTCCCTGGCCGAAATCATTGTGTCGTTCCTCAGAACGCTCACTCTCTTCTTCTACTTGGGCAGCTTCCAAAGTCTTCTCCAATTCTTCTTTGACAGTCATCGTTAGCTGTGACTGTTCTGCTATTGCACCATCTGCAACACAAATTTCTACTTCCTTCTGGGCACATGGTAGGAATACTCCAATTCCCCTAATCATCAGGAGATCATCCTGATCTTTCTCCTCTTTTATCAGCTGCACCTGCTGATCTAAATTCATCTCTAGATTTATGAGACCCTCATATAGTCTCACCTGTTCTATCAGCTTCTCGAGCTGATTCCAACTCACTTCTGAGTTTATGAGACCCACATATAGTCTCATCTTCTCATCCCTGCCCACCTGGCAACATGGGATGCTTTCGCTACCCTCCTGGCAAACTATGAGATCAACCGATCCCATCTTCATTAGCACTCCTTGCTGAATTGAACTCTTCTCTAAGTCCATGATACCCTCAGATGGTCTCGCATTCTCATCTTTGCTCAACTGGAAATGTGAGATGTCTTTACCACCTTCCATGCAGTCTTCGAGATCCCTCAGTGATCTCTTATCATTGCCCTCCTGGAAAATTGAAATTCCTCGACTGTCCCCCTAACAGTCCATGAGATCCTCAGCTGATCTCAACTCATTGCCCTCCCGGCAAACTGTAATATCTTCTCTGCCCTCCTGGTAGTCCTTGAGATCCTCACCTGATCCCAATTCATCATCTTCATCAAAATCATCAAGACTTCTCCCAGTCTTTGGCTCACAGTGATAAATCATCTTTTCCTCTGTGGCCTTAAGGTTTTCAGCATAAATCAACCATTTTTTCAATAGCCTGCCTTGTCCTCTGACCATCAACTCCTTGACTGGTCATTTCACTTTTGGCGTCTTCATGGGCCATTCATATACCCATCTCTCCTTTTTATCCTGCCGCATCTGCAGTTCCAGCTCCTCCATCTCTCGCTTTATGTCAGTGAGCTCTTTATCCATTTCTCCTGTGCTCATAAGCTCTGGGATCTTCTTTTTAGCTCGCTTATGGACTTCAGTATCCATCTTGCTGTGTTTATCCACCTCCCTGGAAGACCTGCTGCTGTCACTCTGCATCAAGAGTGTCTCCAGCTTCATCTTACAGTCCTGCTGACTGTCTCCTTGATTGCTGCCTACCTGTCAACAATCACCTACAGAGTCTTCAGTAACTCTGTCTTCCTTCACCTTCTCTTCTTCCTCTACTTGCAGTATACAAACAGAGTTATGTGCTCTGATACCACCTGATGCAGGTGTGAAGTCGCAATCCCGCCTGCTTACACAGGATCGATCAATTTCTCTCTTCTGTTGAGCCTTCAGTGGCTCCTTGGATTCCCTCGAGAATCACTGATGAAATCTGCCCCAGATCCACAAGTCCTTTCTCACCTCCACACGGCCTTCTGCACTTTATCGTGATCAATTTCCCCACGGAAAAAAGTCTTATCGGGCTTCGAGGTTTTGGTATTTCCGTTGTTGAGAGTTTCTTCCCTCTCTAATCCCCGATTTCCCGATTCACCAATGCGCCCTTTCTCCGCGCACTAGCCCTCATGAGTTATTCTTCCACCATATGACCACTGCCTCCGTGACCGTGGCCTTACCTCCTTTCGAGGCTACTCCTATCGGAGTTTCAGTGTTTTCAATGTCAAAATTCGCATGTCCACGGGACTCGCGATATGTCGATCCCCGATGCGCTCCTTTTGCTGAGATTTAGCCCTTTCCGCTATGCAATGGTCTATGTGACCACTTCCCATATGACCATAGCTATAACTCCCATCAGGGTTTCGGGGTTTTCAATACCACGATGCACTTGTCCACGGGACTCGCGATCCTCCAATCCCCGATACTCCGATGGCTCACGGCCGTTGACCTGTCAATGGTCCTTCAACCACCAAGATTATCTGCCACCTGTCTTCCACTACCCTAACTGTGGCCCCATGACTCTTCCGTCGGGATATCGTGTTTTGTGATTCCGAACGGCAAGGATTTCTTGTTCTTGGAAACCCCGATTCTCCGAACCCTGACTCCACGGGATTCCCTGACACGTGTTCCACACGATGGATGGTTCTGATCTTATGTCGGGGTTTCCACTATGGATTTCCCCAATCCTTTGTCAATGGAAATGCCAATATCCCGATCCTCGATATG
>JASDQU011404591.1:45400-78426 GCA_032191745.1 Picea mariana
AATCTAAGTCCTAAGTCTAAAACTTTTTAGGGTAAAAATTTAGTCTAACCTTAAGAAAAGGACCCTGGAATAAAAATAACAATTTAAACAAAAACCCACTTAGGTAATAGTTGGGTCTTCATAAAATTCTTGGGGTAAATGAAGAGAGTAAGGATTTAATTAAACTAAGGGATTTGAAAATTTGCAAAAAGGAAATTAATTCCCAACTTGTGAAAGAACAAAAGGTATTAAATAAATAATAAATGAAAAGATTAATTAACACATTTACCTTTTTAGTTTTAAAAAGGAAGGGAATAATAAAAATAGGGAAACTAAGTAATAAAGGAAACATAATAAAGGAAAGAAGGGGACATAGGGCAAAAAGCAAAGTCAACATAGTAAGGAATCTGCAATTAAGAACTTTCTAAAATGAACTAAATTTAGCAACTTCATTTTAGGGAAATTTATTAAAAGCATGTAAGGGGATCTAGGAACACCTAGGAGTAATTTTAGGAGCGACTCTAGGTGGGTGAGGGAAATGAGTCTTTTAATAAATTTGAAGAAAATAATGTTGGATAAATGTGGGGGATGAATGACACTTGTACGACAGATAATTTTTAGAGGGTTTTAATTAAAACTTAAA
Organism: Picea mariana; assembly: GCA_032191745.1. Taxonomy (NCBI): domain Eukaryota; kingdom Viridiplantae; phylum Streptophyta; class Pinopsida; order Pinales; family Pinaceae; genus Picea; species Picea mariana. The sequence continues at coordinate 46,023 of JASDQU011404591.1, forward strand.
ATAAATGTGATTTAGGAAAGTTGGTGGGTCTCAAAACTCTATAAAAGGAAGGGGAGATGAGGAATAAAGGGGATCGGATGATAGCGTAACGTTACGCTGTCAGAATTGTGACTTGACTGATTGCTTGTGAGGAGTTGGGATTTTCTCATATCGAATAGGAGTGGTAGCTCGGCCTTGCGAGGCGAGCTGGGAAGCTAGACATACCTTCTGGATTTTGTGTGGCCCCTTTGCGGCTCGGGGGGATAAGGGGGAAGAAGAGTACCCCTAGCGATTGGCTGGGAGGTACCGGTGAGGTCTATACGGTCTGCAAGCGGGAGTGGCACAAAGCGTGGGACGTGGAACAAAGCGTGGGACATCATCCAAGGAAAGCGAAAGGGCACAGGTAGGCCTTTCATATTTTTATGGTAGAATGTGTTAGGATTCATGTGGATTTGATTATAAATGGAAGGGTAGAATGACTTGTTTTTATCATTGTATTCTGGCCATGGGATAACTCAATGGGTTCTTGTCTGAGTTTGTTATCATTGTATTCTGGCAATAAAAAGAAATGAATTACAGGTCTGCATTTCAACGACATTCTGAAATTTAAATAATAAAAATGGGTTTGATTCCGGTCTGCCTTTTTACTTATGAAATTGTTGACTATGTTGTTTTTTTTTTCCTCCTCTTGGTAGTTGCGATTGTCAATAACCCTTCCTCTACTTTTGTTTTTATATTGATTTGGGTGTTTTAGATCACTGTGGGCGTTTGTTTTAATCTGGGCATTTTCATGCTGCCGGGGGTGTTTTCATATTGCCGTGGGCATTTTCATATTGCCGTGGGCATTTAAATATTACCGAGGGCGTTATAAAATTCTGTGGGAAATTCGTTTTATGTGTTCTGGCAAATGTAAAATCATTTTTGTAAATCGTTTTGGCAAATGTAAAATCGTTTTGTGTGTTCTGGCAAATGTAAAATCATTTTATGTGTTCTGGCAAATGTAAAACCCTTTTTGTAAATCGTTCTGGCAAATGTAAAATCGTTTTATATGTTCTGGCAAATGTAAAATCGTTTTTGTAAATCGTTCTGGAAAATGTAAAATCGTTTTATGTGTTCTGGCAAATGTAAAATCGTTCCTCTGATATTCGGTTACATTCTATAGTTAATATGTTTTTATTTTAATGCCAGAATGACTGGAGCTGTAGTAATTAAGAGTCCTGTGATGATAGAGTTATGTAATCAACGAAAGTTCGGTCACCTTGATGTGTTTAAAAATAGAAAGTTCGATGCTTTTTATTTTAATGCCAGAATGACTAGAGTTGTAGTAATTAAGGGTTCTGTGATAATAGATTTATGTAATCAGTGAAGGTTTGGTCACCATTGATGTGTTTAAAATAGAAAATTCAATGATTTTTATTTTAATGCCAGAATGATTGGAGCTGTAGAAATTAGAGAGGGTGACATTTGATTTATGTAAACCTAAATGCATGAGATATCACTTACCAAATTGGAGAGATGAAATGCTACTTAAATATTTTTCTAAGTGGTACTTCTGTATTTTCTACATGGATAATTTAAATCTGAAATGATGCTAATATTGATTCGTTCTTAGGTTACATTTATTAATTCATTTATAAATCGATGAGTTAGATGACTAACATATTGTTATCGATTAAAGATAACCTTGAATGGTGGAATTAGAGTTGTATCATATATCATTTTAGAATGGTTAGTTTAGAAGTAAAACGATGTTGAGGACTAATGATCAATTAGTTACATCATTCCTTTTTATCATCCGAATGCTTGTAATTAAAATCAATCTGCTAAATCAAACGACCTATCTTATTATTCAGATGGAAGATTTGCCTTAATAATGTATAGAGGGTAATGTTTTAATGGGTTTTGTTCTATTATAAATGAGACGTAGTTTAAGGCCATAAGGTGATGCTTTATTATAACTCGGACATGGTTTTTAATATAACTGGTATTGCGTTAATAAACAAGGATATGGTATTAAAATAAATAGAGTATGGTTAGTACAATGTGGATATTGTTCATTATGAATGCTGAAGGTGTTGATCGTTAAATTATTTTATTGATGTATAAAGCAACTTTTACTTCCTTTAATCTTTCATTTAGTTGATCTTTTATAATCACCTTGAGAGAAATGGTTATGTTAAGTGGTGTCGAATTCTTAATTTGTCATTTAAGTGAGATAATCCACTTCCTTATGATACTTAGTGAGTTGCATAGGAGTTGTACTATTCTAGAGTTGAACTAGGGATAAGTGATTCCTGACTTAAATAAGTCTGATCATAACAAGAAGCTAGTCGTATTTAAGGAGTTTACAACAATTCAAAATTGTAGTTATGTCCTAGTGCTCTTGCTTTCCTCCAGGTAATTCCTATGGCCCATTTGGTTTCTTTTTATTGCTTAATGGGTTAATTAATCATAGCATATTACTTTAATTGGTGCCATGTTAGGTACGATGGGTCTAAGTGTAGTCACTTCATCTAGAAATGTCAGCTACATTAAATCTATTGAATGATTAATTCTGTGCCTTGAAGTAATTTAGATGACTAGACTTGCTTCTTGATTTAAACAAAGTTGTTTTCATTTCGCTCGCACTTATGTCATTTTATGATGAAATTTCGTGATTCAATCTTCTTGCACCGTGGAATTTTTATAATATGTGTTGATTCATAGCCTTTCTTCGCCCAATGATCGTCCTTGTTATTTTTTGAACTAGTGTTTTCAGTTTGGTCTAGATTGTGTCGGGCGGGATGTAGACACCTCCTTGTAGCCTTAGTATATAAGTCTGTATGTGTGATTATTTTTGTGTAAAGAATCCAGTGCTGTATCAAGAGTCTCGGGCCCTTTAAAGGCAGGGTTTCCACTCTTGCGACACACCTGATGGAGATTACTAGTTTCTGCCTGAGCAGTTGGCTAGGAGCCTATCTGACCTTCTCTCTCTCCAGAGCAGAGAACTAAGATTAAACGCCCTGCTTTCCTGTGCAGAAATAGTAAAATATACTACTGTGGATTCTTCCATCTGTGTTCGTGCGATACATAACCCCGTATGTCGTTTAATGTTTGCAGTTACTTGTTGTGCGCCTTATGTCTATGGTCGTTTATTGCTTGTTGTTACTGTTGTACGTCGTATGTCGTCTGGTTGTGTTCGTCTTGCTTGCGTCTGTTCGTAGTCGGGTTACTAGTTTCTTCCTGAGCAGTCGGCCAGGAGCCTATCTGACCTTCTCTCTCTCCGAAGCAGAGAACTAAGATTAAACGCCCTTCTTTCCTGTGCAGAAATAGTAAAATCTACTATTATGGATTCCTCCTTATGTCTATGATCGTTAATTCTTGCAGTTACTTGTTGTGCGCCTTGTGTCTTCTTGTTGTGATCATCGTGGTTGCGTCTGGTTAGTTGTCGGGTGGTGACGTAGAGTCAAGTGTTTCTGATCCCTTTCTACACGTGCGCACACACTTATAAAATAAAAATAAAAATTGCACCTGTTATCAGAGTTGTTGTCGTAACAAGGAGATCGTTACAGGTTTAAGAGATTTTAAAAGGTAAATAATAAAGTGAAGTGATGAGTGTAATATAATTCAAAGTGAATACAAAATAAATTAATTCAATAATAAATTTAATGGAGAAATTAGAAGTGGGTTAACCCTAAAATAAGGAAAGTGGGCAAAGTGACCTAGAATATGTTTTTAAGGAAGTTACTTGGAGAGTATAAATAAGAAGAAAGGCTCTCTCATTTACGACACACTTGAGAATATTGAATACCTATAGGTGTATGAGGTAACCAAATGATATCTAAGCCGAATTTCTGAGGAAAGTGAAGAAAAGAAGGCCGAAATTCAAGGAAGGATAAATTCTTTTGATGATGTTTTCTATGGTATGTTTTTTTTCAGGTCATCTCAATATTTTCACAATAAAATTTTTTCTAGAATGATTCAGACTGTGAAATTTCTATTCCATTGAGGAAACATATTCAAGTATCTGTTTTTAAAAATTCATCTTGTGGTTCGTTGTATTTTTGGAGTTAGACTCCATGGAAAATAGGGTTTGTGGCTAGTCCTGAAACTAGTCAAAAACAAGTGTTTCGGATAAAAACATCATAACTTCGTCATAACAAATCCAAATTTAGTAAGACCAAATATGGTGGTTAGCGTACATTCTGTATTATTATATGCCATAGTTTTAGATAAATTCAATAAATATTCCATGCAAAGCATGCTATACAAGGTCACACTCTAGAATAAGCCAACATTCAGCAAGGTGTGCCATTTTTGTCATAACTCCTTTTTTGAGAGGTTACAAGTAGTGAAACCTGGAGGAATTGCATAAAACACACTGAAGAAAATTGTGTATTAGTTTCATATATTTATTCATTACAGGTACAAATTTGTGATTATTTCAAGTTAGGGTTGTTGACTAATCCAAAATTAGTCTTGTGAGACTAAAGAAACATTTGATGAAAATGCTAGTCTCTTGTTGTTAAAGTTAAAGAAGGTTTGCAGGTATGTGATCATATACACCAGGTCTATTATAGAGTTACAAATCATATTTGGATGATGAAATTGATGAGGGATTTTGGTTGAGGTACAAGTTGGGTACATGGTTGAGACAAGTAGTTGATCAGTTGGCACATACATGATGTGTATAGTTGATGATGTTGGTACATATTGATGAGTACTTGACACATGATTGGTACATAATTGGTACATGGTTGGTTGCACTTGTTTATAGTAAAAGTTGATTACAAATTGTTTCGTACAGGTTGGTGCATGGTTGATGCACTTGTTTATGGTATAAGTTCATTACAGGTTGAGGTACAGGTTGATGTATGGTTCATGTTTATTGGTACATGTTTATAGTGGTATATCTCACAGTGATAGTGTGACAATGTTTCCATCATTCTACTTCTACTTCAGGGTGGTTGGATGGGGCAAGGACAGGTGGTTGTAGGCACCTTTCGGTTGTAGCTGGAGAACATAGGGGGTTGTAGCCTCCTTCTGGTTGTAGCCAGAGAAATGGGGAGTTGGAGCTTCTCTCAGGTTGTATATTGAGAAAATAGGGGGTTGGAGCCTCCTTCCAGTTGCAGCTGGAAAACAAAGGAAGTTGGTGCTTCCAATGACTGCAATTCTTCAAGACATATAAGATAAAGCATTATGTTGTTTTCTCTCGATTTGGGTTTCCACGTAAAACACTGGTGTACTATGTATGTGTGTGATTGTTCATTTCTTATTGCTCATTATTGGATAATAATTATACATTGATATAACATTTGGATTATTTGGAGAAAAATGATTATAATTACACTATTACTGATTCACCCCACCTCTTAGTAATCCAACAATACTAACAGACGCACCTTCATCTATCAGTGTCTGAGGAACGACCCGACCAAAAACCTGTACTGTAATCTTGAAAGGAATGTGATAGGGAAGACAAGGTCCATTTAGCGCACCCCAATCAAAACGGATGGCCTCATTGCTTGGAGGGGGTTTCACGAGATAAGAAGGAATGCCCCCCAGCATGGTAGATTCTGTATCAACAAGAAAAAGATGGGAATTATTAGGTTTACTCTTTAGAGGGAGAGTGGGATTAACCAATGATGTAACTGGAGTGACCACTTTGGCACTCTTCATAGGAGGAGTGGGATTGACCGATGATGTAACTGGAGAAACCACTCTGGCACTCCTCAAGGGCGAAGTGGGATCGATCGATGACAGAACTGGATCGACCACTTTGGAACTCTTCGGAATAAGGGTGGGACTGGATGATGAAGGGACTAGATCGGTCACTTGGTTTTCACTCTTTAGATGAAGAGTGGGGCTGATCGATGACAGAAGTGGATCAGCTACTTTGGTTAGTGGTTCAACCAAGCATGAAACCAGATTGACCACCTGATCAAACAGACTGACTGGGGATGGAACAAGATTTACCATTCCATCAACTAACGATGGGTTGGGAGGAATCTTACGATAACCAATTGGAAGTTGAAGATTTTCCAAAAGAGAAGAAGCCTCATCCATAAGAGGAGAAAGGTGAGAGTAATGATCACCTTCGCATAACATGCAAGGAAATTTAACAATTCTCTTCTTCTTACCAACATTAGCGTCACTAGTTGACGGGGCATCACCAACATGTCTAGAAGGGGCCGATGACATGGAAGACCACATTTCTAAGACCTTGGGAAGACGAGGGAAATCCCTCAGAAAGTAGTCACCCTTACAAATAATGCAAGGGAATTCGAGTTTCAGATTCTTCGTTGTAGTTGTATCAACCTCATCAATGCTCCCAGTATTATTAACAATAGCTGGTTGCTTGGATCCAACATCTGATGTAGTTGGAGGTTTGGTCCCTTTCTGGTTCTTCTTCTTGTTCTCTTTCTGTTTCTTCTTCTTCTTATCAACTTGACTACTCTCTTTAGATCTTTCACTAGGCGAAGAAGGAGAAAGAGAAGGAGACCTGATGGGTGAAGAAGGAGAAAGGTCGACATGAGCTTGATGTGTGGGTGGTGTGATTACATCTAAAGCACTTTTTGCATTCGAGATTACTAGAGTGGAAAACAACCATACTGGTAACCCAATTGTGAGACCTGGAAGGCTCAAAGTAGCGATGTAAGGAGGACCAACATTTTAGTAAGAAGGAAAAAAAAAAGGTTCTCTTGGAGCAGGGGTTGCTCCATTGGTATTTTCGGGAACTGACACCATTAAACAAAGATTCAACCTAGAGTCTTCTAGGGAAAATAAACAACACACGCTAAAAATCTAGTAAGAAAGCAAACAAACAAAACCTTCTCACAATGAACGTACTAGTTGGTGATGAAATCCAACGTCGCTAGAACAATGTAAGAATGGGTTGAGACAGAGCGGGTGGAAAAGTTACATTGACAACCTTCTTAAAGGACTTACACCCTGGTGCAAGCTCCCACACATAATCGTGGGTATACCCTCCAAGGATCCTGAGTGAGTTTGGCCAATGTCGATTCCAGGTACCGTGAAGACTTTCCCCTCTACATTCACCTCATGTAAAGACCCTAAATATATAGGCTACTAAGGTTACCAACTACAACAATGATGCTTGGGGAAATAGTCGAAAGTCCAATCCACGCGCAAAGGTAGGGTATCTAGCTCAAAATCAACTCGAGAGGCTCCCACACATAATCGTGGCTATAACCTCAAGTGACCCCCAATAATATGTGCAATATCTACACTAAGACCAACAAAGCAGTGTGAGTAACTATGTCAGCCCTAATGCGACATCATGATTGACCCTTGTGTTAGAAGGGCTTCCCAGGACAAAATGTAGTAAATGGATTTCACTACTCCCTAACTCAAGATTCTATGTTTGTTTACAGCTTTGGAAAGTTATCTTTCACACCTATTCCAAATCCCTACACCCTAAGCTAATGTAGGTTTTCTACCAGAAAATATAAAAATTTCTAATAAATTTTAGTTTAGCGCTTGATTTTTAAGGTTGTTGTTTACTCAAGAGGAAAATAGCATGGACTAAATGATGTTCTAACTGACTCTAAACAATGAAAAGAAATGAGAATGCAAGAATTTCACTTTGATGAAAGCTATATTACGAGAAGGAGGAAACATTTATCATTTCCAGATGCACAATGTCCCAAAATGACAAAAAGCATGCAATTTTGCTACTTCAAATGCAATCTAGTTTCACTACCCAAAAGAAAGAATGCAACTATGGTCTTTGTTTGATTCTAATGTATAAATAAATAATCTTCAAATCCTTCAATGATCCACAACTTTCAATCAGAAGAAAGAGTCAAATGCAGATGCAAAAGACACGAAGCGACAAAGGTTTCAAGCAAAGCATGCACTCAAAGCAATGAGAACTGAAAGAAAACAATTAGAAACTTATTCTAACAAGAACTCAATCAAGGATTCAACAACTGACAAACATTCGATGAGTGCAAGAAAATGTAGAGAAGAATCCAAGAAAAGACAGGGAGAAAGAGAAATCACTCAAATTGTCCCAACAAAACAAGCATCTAGAAAGGGAAATTTCACATTTCTGAAAACGTTTCAAGATCCAATCAAGACAATAGGGAGTGATAAGAATCAAATATCAACCTAAATAACTTCACAAGCCAACATACAGAGTCTGGGTAAATACTTCCACAAAACAGGCTGAAAAAATCTAAGCAGAAAAGGGCAATAATCCTCTAAGAAGGAGACCAGCGCTCCCTATCTCAAGGGAACAAAGCGCTGCAATTCTCACTAAAGAAATGTAGGGGAGTGCTAGATCTCTAATATGGCCTAGGGGGGGGCGTTTATCTTCCCAAAACCTAAAAAAAAGAGCCAAAAAATGCAAAACAAACTCACCTAGAATGCATAAAAATTGATGATATTGCTAGTGAAGATGGGAGAAAGGTAATGGATCAGAAACAAATAGAAAATTTGATCTAAAAGGTGGGAAAATGGCAGGGACAATCCAAGGAAAGACAAATCAATGTCGATCCCTAGTGGAGTTGCCAATTTATGTTACAGGAAAACCCCCCTGCGTACAGGTGAATTCCCTCTTGGATCCTAGACCCCTATGACCAAGATAGAAAAGTGCTAACTTTGATCATTGACATTCCTTTAAACCTAGCTATGCTAACCTATAGAGAAGAGGAAGAAGATATGAGTACCTTTTTACAATGTTTGTACTCACCCAGTCCAAGTTGAACTTTGATCCCTAAGATCTTCAACAAGTGTTGCAATCCAATAAACAACAAAGACAAAGCATACTTCCTATTCTACCATGATTAGTTTGAAACTAGATCTATCCATCAAAGACAAGTTCATGCAGATGTACACAATATTGAAGGAAACAAGCCAAGCACATGTATTAATGAGAACAAAATAAGGTGCTTACAAGTGTAGATGCATATGTTGCAGCCTCATCCAACTCTCCTTGTCCAACCCCTTGCTTAAATGATCCACAATCAAAATGGCTATGCTTTCACTGATTATTCTCCCTTATGAGATCATAAGTTTGATTCCTTCAATGTCTATCCCTTTCACCATGAAGAGGCCTCCTTATATTGGCTTTGAGAGGCCCAACCACCTTAGAGATTCTTGGGATAGGTTGAGGATATTTTTCCATCAGTTGTGGATCCTCCCTAAGATCTAGCCTTGACCTCATATTCGAATCAAACTGACTTCAGAGATAAGGGGGATCTTCCCTTGATTTCCTCAATGACACAAAGCTCCTCTAGAATGTTTCACAGAGCATTGCGACGCTCCCCCAAAGGAAGGAAAGGAGTTCTAGTGCTCCCTGCCAGTGGGTAGGGGAGCGTTTCCCTTCAAAAATGATTTTCAAGTGGTCTTTATCAAGGCAAAAGCTTTGTAATATTCGTCAAATGACATATCCTTCTTTTAACTAGTCTCTGAGGATGTCTCAAGTGTTCCTGTGATGTCGTTTGAGATATGACATAGGCAAGATGACAGTATTATATTTTCAACACTTGTGACACTTGTGATGTTTGAAACATTTGTGGCCAAAGTGAGACACTTGCAACACTTGTAATGACGACAATAGGTCATCATTGAAGTGAGCAATTTTGATTTGTAACAAAAAGGGGTACTGTTGGAGAGGCATTTTGGATAAGTTTCAGGATCTTCGCCAATTAAAGGAGGTCAAATGGTAAAATATAGTTAGAATATGGACCAAGATGCATGATGGAGAAGATGCAAAGGATGCACGACGGAGCGGTGTGCAGAAGGTAGAAAACGGTTATAATACACAGGTATTGGGGACATTTTGTCCACTTTTGTAACAGGTTTTGGGGGACACTTTTTCCACTTTTGTAACATTCTTAGCCTTCTTAGTATGTATAAATATGTAAGAAAGGGTATAGAGAGGTAGGCGACAAGAGAGTGAGAATGTGATATTGTATGTAAGTTGTAGATATTTTTTGGGTAAGACGGTTGAGCAAAGGAAGAAATCTGTAGTATGGCTAAGGAGTCAACTCACACTGTAGAAAAATAGTTAGGCACATTTGCGATGATATTACTGTTTCATATTTTGTAGTGCAGTGCATAGTCGTAAGAAAGTCAGGCATGTTTGGGATGAAATTACTATTATTAATGAATAATATAAGAAGCCATTCGTTGTGGAAGTAGCCCTAGTTGGGTGAACCACATAAATCTGTGTGTTATGGTATTTATATTATTTTCTGGTTTATGTTGAATGAATGAATCATACATGATGTGGTAATGTTACACATAGATTATATTTTATGACAAGGTAATTGTTAACTATGATAACTGTGCATGTAAGTAAAGGGTCTGAATGATGCCTCACTTCCCCTCAACACTGCGGAACCTTGGTTCCTACAACCCCTCTAGATGCCTTGGGGGTGAGACTTCACTTTATTTGTAGGTAATGCCAAAAGGGTCTGTGTCTAAGTGTTTTGTTGGTATTTGATTGATTAACCCAGGGTCTGCCCCCTACGCACCAACAAAAGGTTTTGTTGTTGGGACCAGGAACTTTGATTGAGGAGATTGTTTTGGAGGCCAAATAGAGAAGAAATTGAAGAATGGTTGGAAAGAATGCAACAGAGATTTTCCAGAGAATAGAATAGAAACCCTAGGTTAAGAGACAAACAATGGTTACAAATGTATGTTTTCATAGATTTGTATGAAACTTTATTTGGTGAATTTCCAATTATTTTGATTGAATGGTTAGGTAGGATTTTAAGCCCTACATCGTGGCACATTAACCCTTAATTTTGGCATATTACATTAGTATTTTTATTTTATTCATGTCAGCCTAGGTCCATTGGTTGTAATTGTACCTCCTAGTCTCCTATATATACCAAGGAGACCTTTTCATTTGGAAACATATTGTATTTGTGAATTCATGTGATGTATAAGGAGGTTTCCCCCTCGAAGAGACTTATTATCCAAACTTATCTCTTTGTCAACACATGTAGTACTTATTCTGATGTTTTTATGCTCTTTTGATATTTGGTTCTTAACATTTGGTATTAGAGTTAGACAATCCTCAAGACTGACTTTTTCAAAACAAGTCTTCTTGGAATTTTCACTACAACTTTTTTTCTAGAAGGTTTCGGTATCTGGAATTTATATGGTGTAGAGGAGACATATAGAGATAACTTAGATCCAAATTTCAGATCTTGGTTCATTATATTTTTGGAGATACATTCTATTCAATTTAGGGTTTTTGACTAGTCCTGAAACTAGTTTGAAACAAGTCTTCTTGGAGTTTTTGCACCCAATTTTTGTTGGCTTGGTTTCAGGTTCTGAAATTTACAGTATGAAGGAGAAATAGTGAAGTACCTTGTCTACAAATTTCATCCCTTGATTTGTTGTACTTTGAATGTTATTCTCTGAGGAAATTAGGGTGTTTGGATGGTTCAGATTTCAGTCTAAAACATGTGTTCTTGGGAAAACTATTATATATGAAGATACAAACCTCCAAATTGAGTGAGACCTATTCCATTGGTTAGGGTACAGACCAAAGTTTTATTGTTGCAAAGTTTAAGTTTTGAAGTGAAGACAGTGACATGCGGCAAGCTGTACAAGTTCACTTTCCTGAAAGGGAAAAAGTCAGCACATCTTGGGAAGGTTATCATAAAATTCTTTTGGAGAATCCAATCTTGGTCTAACCTATGGGGTTGGAAAGAAGACACATCATGATACCTCAGGAAAAAATTTTAGACTCAGAAGGGATGAAATTGTAGAGCTACAACAAAATAAAGGTCGTCTAGCTGAACAATCTCCAAATCATGGTTTTAAAAGGTACGTTTTGTTTTTTTGGAAATTTGCATATCTTTTGACTAGAAGATCCAATTGTGGTGATTCAAAAATTGGAATAAAGTGGGATAAAAGGAATATTGCATAAATTTGGGAGAATTTTAGGGAATTTTAGGTACATACGTATTTCGACGTCTCTAAAAATAGGATTTGTCGTTACATGTTAGCGTTGCAACTTGGGGACAGTGTGGTTCTTCCATATACCTAGAGTATATCGTAAGGACCCTCGAACAATTGCACATTAGAAAACACTACTATGGATTTGAGCTCCCACGTACCTGGCATATATCGGGAGACCCCTTAGAATCATGAGACCAACTGATTAAACCTTTTGGTCATCTTGTTGCTATAGTACACCGAGAACAACACTCGAGGAGATCACTCTCTAGTACCTGGGTAGTCAGATAGTACAACTAAGGGCATGGTCAAGCCTACTTAGTTAGTGCCTTGAGATATTGGGCTAAGTACTATTGTTGGACCCCACACATATATCATAGAGCTATAACACTTGACACTCCCTTGTCTGTGAGGAACTTTTCCTAAGCTAATTAGGAATTCCTACCTTGTAGTGATACTTGGAAAACATGCCACCAAAAAAGGGAGATTCTACACTAAATAAGCCCCCAGACAGTCCTACTTGGACTTTTGATGAAGGTGAAGAAATGTGCAAGGACATATATGATTTACAAAAGAAGTAAAAAAATATGAACTACAAAGGATGATGGATTCAATTGAAGCTAAGCTAGAAGCGACGATGGATACTCATACGGATGGCTTAAAATGGGAGATCATGGAAGGGTTGAAAAAGTTGCTAATAAAGAGGGCACCAAAAAGTGACAATGTATCCCATGAAATTGATGATGAGGACACAAGGAAGATTAATCAAGACTAGAGAAACTCTAGCTTTGGGTTAAATACCAACCACTTTCCTAAGATCAATATGAGGAAGTTTGATGGAAAGGATCCAATTAGATGGATACTCCAGATGGAGCCGTTCTTTGATCTACATGATGTGTCACACACACAAAAGGTACAAATTGCGTCCTTATATTTAGAATCTAATCAGTTTGTGTGGTATCGATGGATTTGTTCTCGCAAATAACTTTTCACTTGGACAATTTTTACAGAATAAATGATAGCACACTATGAGGATACAAGGAGCAATACCTTCTTCATCCAATTGATAAATCTCAAGAAAAAGCGTTTAATTTCAGAGCACATTGAGAAATTCCAAAGATTGAATATAAATGTAACAAATATTACAAATGAGCACTTGATTTATGTCTTCATAGGAACTTTAAAGGATAAAATTCAACATGAGGTTCGCCTTTGGGAACCCAAACCATTGGAGAATGCGTTCAGGGTGGCGAGAAATGTTGAAAGTAAAAATTTGGCTATGGATACTAGAAGGACCACTCATAATATCTATCGAGAGAATAATGTTCCTTCTTCTAACCAACTCAACCTACAAGGTTGACACCTCAACAATTGGAGGAAAGAAAAGAAAAATGTTTATGATTTAATTGTGACAACAAGTACAGTAAGGGACATAAGTATGGTGAGAATAAATTATTCTACAACAATTATAAAGAATAAGAAGAAGAAGAGGAAGAAGAAGAAGAACCATCTCAAGATTAAGATGTAGAATATATTTCTTCTGAATAGATGACTCCCACCATATAATTTCATGCATTGGCTGGAATTAGCACTCCTCAAACCCTCAATATCGAAGGATATATAAAAAATAAAAAAGGTAATAGTGCTAATTGATTATGGTAGTACTCATAATTTCATTCACTGTAAATTAGCCAAAGCTCTCAATTGCTTCATATATTCAACACTTGAGTTTAGATTAATTATTGAGAATGGAGGAACTATCAATTTCTCAGGACAATGCTATAAGATCAATCTTACTATGAGGGAATATGTAATGAATAGTCCAATGATTTATATACCCATGGGTGGTGTTGATGTCGTACTAGGGGTCTAATGGTTACAATCATTGGGAACAATGGCTTTTACTTTTCAAGAAATTTTCATTGGAAGGAAAGAAATTTGAGTTAAGGGATATCACATGGAAACCAAGTAAGGTGTTAAGCTCTAATGGTATGACAAAATTATTGAAAAGGGGTCATTAGGGTGTAATTGTACAACTATGCTCACTATATTTTCAAACACCTAAGCCATCTATTCCCCTAGATCTCCAACGGATCATTGATAAGCATTCCAAAGTATTTGAATATATTCCTAGCGGCATTCCACCCACTCACGATCATGATCATGCTCTTTGTTGGAGAAATTTCTATTTTCGACACACTAGTTCAGTGGGAGTTAACTGACTAGTTCTATTTAGACTTTCTATTTTTACCATCACTATTATGCATGCATGCATTCCTAAGGAAAGGTAATTGCTTGATTTTTTTTTATTAATTATGGAATGCTTTGCCTTATATATGAGTGTATTCCATTCATTGTATCATATTGATCATGATCTATGTATCAATCATTAGCGCATTGGAGTAGTGTGAATATATTTTCTCATTCTTCTATACTGAATCTCTCTTCTTTTTATGATAATCCTCATTTGTACTTGATTTAGCTAGATCTCCCGTGTATGTTTTCATGAAACACTAACATGGTATTAGAGCTATGCTGCTTGGAGCAATCCAAACAAGCCAAAGAATAAGGAAAATCAGAGTTTCGGAAAGCTAAATCCGTGGTCATAAATTTCAGCAGTTATTCCTCCCAAACTATTCCATTTTTGAGGAAACAACCCACATTTAAAGTAAATCGGCCCATTTTGGAAGTGGGTTTTCAACCGTTTGGCGAGATTCTTTACCGTTTGCTCATAAAGTGAGCCGCAAGATAGCCTCCTGAAGCTGATACGAATCTGTGGCCGTACCTTTCCACATTCATTGCTCCAAAAATATTACGTTTGTGAGGAAATGACCCTCATAGAAAGTAAATTGGCTCATTTTGGAAGTGGGTTTTCAACCGTTTGGTGATATTCCTCACCGTTTGCTCAAAATGTAAGTCACAAGATCTTCTCCTGAAACTGATATGAATTATTAATTTCTTAATTTTTCACTTGCAGATTGAGAGTAAATTTTTAGGGGTTCCTGGAATCAGTGGGAGAGATGGATATGACAACTATTATACAGTCAAACTTGGTGGTAATCCTCACACCATACAATTATTTAAATTGGAAGCCTAAGGCGACATTCCAACTCAAAATAAAAGGACTGTATAATTTGACGATGGCGACAGAAACATAACCTACATCAGCGATTGAGAATATGAGATGGGCGAACCGTAAGGATGAGGCCACATGACTACTTCTTGAATTAATATCCACTGATTTATGGTTTCATGTTGCCGTATGCAAGACTCCAAACAAGATTTGGACCACCTTGGAAGGACTTTTTGGAAATCAGGATGAGATGTGACGTCATATGCTTGAGGTAGAGTTGAATACCTTAGACCCTAAAAGTTTTGATAATATACAAGATTTTTTTACTAAATTTAAATCTTTGCTATTAAGCTTGGGTGAATGTGGTATTGATAAGTCTACATAAGAGAAACAACTTATTCTAACAATCTTGGCCAAGCTAGAACCAGAATACACTGTATATGTCTCCAATTTCCATTCTAACAGATGTCTTTTTGGAACAAATTGGAAAATGCCTATGTTGGCTCAGTTTATTGAGTCTCTTACACAAGAGCAGACAAAACTCATACATATAGGTCTCATGAAAGATCCCAAAGCACATGCACTCACCATGCAGGATGGAAAAGGGTCATTCAAACAAAATATGAAGGAGGGATATTCCAAATCCTTTAATGATTCTTTAGGTTCCAAAGACTCTTCAGATTCCAGGAAGAAGAAGGGAAAGCAATGCACTTACTGCAATAAACCGAATCATGAAGAATCCACATGCATGAAGAAACAAATCGATCTTATGGCACATGCACTTCAACAAAACAACCTTGGAAACTTCATTCCAGAGGGAGTCAAGAAGCAGAAGGAAGAAGATCATGCTCCTAAGAAAGGTAATCATCATGCTCTTGTTGCAATTAATTCCTCATCTGATTCATGGATTATAAATTCTGGCGCAACCCATCATATGGAAGTGAAAGAGGAAGTTTTATCTTCCTTGAGTCCATGCTCAATACCCCCTATTCTCATGGGGGATGATATTCCAGTAGCAATAGCAGGAGAAGGGAGAGTGGAACTCCACAATGGCAATTTTGATAACGGTTTACATGTTCCAAAGCTTTCTATGAATCTGCTCCCAGTTTATCAGATCACTCAGAAAAGAAAAAAAGGTTGAATTTAAATCAGATTCAGTTTCAGTAATTGACATGCATGACAATCCCATTATTGCAATTGGTGAGGTGGATCACAAGTCAAGGTTGTATAAATTCACTAAGTTTTCTGATGATGAATCCTCTATTCTACTTACACATAAGGAGAGTACTTTGCATGCACCTCTAGTGCAACATGCATATACTCTTGTTCTTCCATCAGTTTCATACATCAGAGATGATTCCATACACTCAAATTCTATACATGGAAATAAGAAGGTAGTACATCTAGATAAGAAGCCAACACCGAAGCTTCAACAGATGCCCAAGAAGGCACATACCACACTTCAGGCAGCAGGAAACCTTGTAGGGAATCCATTGGATTCGAGGAGGACTCGATCTCAGCATGAGGCGCCTTCTCATGTATTTTTAGCTTCAGAACCTGCGATGCCCATGCATTGCTACATGGTTCAATCTACTGATCCACATAACTACAATAGGGTTGTGGGAAATCCATTATGGCAACCAGCCATGCAGAAGGAGTATGACTCACTCCTATAGAACCAGACTTGGAATCTGGTTCCACATCCACCAGAAAGGAATATTTTCAGGTGCAGATGGGCCCACAGGATCAAGAAGTATAAGGGCCTACAGGTTGCCAAAGGACTCCATTAGATCCATGAATATTTCTACATCTTCATGAAGACTTTCAATGAGCATAAGCTTCAAACTTTGTGGGATCGTCTTGCAGTGAAGAACACAGTTGCCTAATAGTTGTCATTTTCTTCTTTTGATACATTATCTTTTTAGGGGGGGTTTTGTTCCCACGTGGTTTTCCCTCTTTCCTCACTTTTATTCAGTGTTCATTAGTTGCATTATACATGAGTACCTAAAATTTCTTAGTAGCCGGGACTCATTTTTTACTCCACAGTGATGCTCAGGGGGGGTGTTGGAGAAATTTCTATTTTCGACACACTAGTTTAGTGGGAGTTAACTGACTAGTTCTATTTAGACTTTCTATTATTACCATCACTATTATGCATGCATGCATTCCTAAGGAAAGCTAACTGCTTGATTTCTTTTCTTAATTATGGAAGGCTTTGCCCTATATATGAGTGTATTCCAATCATTCATTGTATCATATTGATCATGATCTATATATCAATCATCAACTCATTGGAGTAGTGTGAATATATTTTCTCATTCTTCCATATTGAATCTCTCTTCTTTTCTTGATAAGCTTTGTTTGTACTTGCTTTAGCTAGATCTCCTGTGCAGGTTTTCATGAAACACTAACACTATTCACTTAGTTTCTGGGAGTGTTCCTCCTATCATCAGGCCTTACAGATACCCTTATGCCTAGAAGAGTGAAATTGAGCGTATGGTTGAAGAAATGTTAGAGGTTGATATTATTATACCTAGCCAAATTTCTTACTATGATTGGTGGTAATGGTAATCAAGAAAGAGGGATCATGGCGTATGTGTCTATATTATAGAGAACTCAACAAGATCACCATTAAAGACAAGTTTCCCATTCCCATTATTGATGAATTGTTAGATGAACTACATGGAGAAATCTACTTTACAAAGTTGGATCTATGTTCAGGGTATCATCATATTAGAATGAAGGAAGAAGATATCCCAAAAACAACATTTAGAACTCATGAACACCATTATGAATTTTTGGTCATGCCTTTTAACCTTATGAATGCACCTTCCACATTCCAAGGGTTGATGAATTCCATTTTCAAGATCTTCCTTAGAAATTTTGTGTCAGTATTTTTTGATGATATACTAATCTATAGCAAGTCTCGGGAAGATCATGTTCGACATGTTGACAGGGTGCTACGGCTACTAAAGGAGAAACAACTATATGCCAAACCATCCAAATGTTTCTTTGTGGTGAAGGAGGTAGAATATTTGGGTCATATTGTATCTCATGAAGGTTTCAAGGTAGACCCTAACAAGATTAAATCCATCTTGGTTGATTCCCAAAACATTGAAGAATCTTAGAGGATTTTTGGGTTTGACAGGTTACTATTGCAAGTTTGTTCGAAACTATGGAAGAATAGCAACACCTTTAACTACATTAACTAAGAAGGATGCATTTTCATGGACTCTAGAGGAAACTCAAGCTTTTGAACAACTTAAAGAGGCAATGTTCAAAGCTCTTGTATTGATCACACTAGACTTCGCAAAAACCTTTATTGTGGAATGTGATGCCTCAGGAAATGACATTGGTGTTATTCTAATGCAATAAGGAAGGCCCGTTGCTTTTGAAAGTCGGCCACTCAAGGGAAAGGACTTACACAAACCCATATATGAGAAGAAAATGATGGAAATAATACATGCATTGAAGCAATGGTGCCCTTACCTAGTAGGTAGGAATTTCAAGGTCAAAACATATCATGACAGTATTAAATACTTCTTGGAACAAAGACTATTTTCAGAAGAACAACAAAAATGGGTGACCAAGATGTTGGGTTATGACTTTGAAATCATCTACAAAAAAGGGAAGCAAAATCTTGTGGCAGATGCACTCTCAATAAAGGATGAATATGTTGAGGTATTTCTCTATGTTATCTCTATCAACCAATCTGATTGGATAACAGAAGCAAGGGATGAATAGAAGAATGATGAAGAAGTGTGGACTCTCATTCAAATGTTGCAGCAGGATTCTAGTGCATCTGATACATTTACAAGGAAAAATGATTCAATATGGTACAAAGATTGCTTATATTTATGTAATACCTCCCAACTCAAACAAAATGTACTTTTGGAATTGCACACCTCTCTGGTAGGAGGGCACTCGGGATTTTTGAAAACCTGTCATAGGGTCAAAAGGGATTTTTTTTGGATGGCCTTAAAACTGATGTTCAAAGGTTTGTGGTAGAATTTTTGGTTTGCCAACAAAATAAGGTGGAAATAATTAAGACCCAAGGTCTTTTACAACCATTAGCCATTCCAAGTTAGTGTTGGGAGGAGGTTTCCATGGATTTCATCACAAGACTACCAAAGCATGATGGAAAGAGTGTTACCATGGTGATTGTTGATAGAATTACGAAGTACACACACTTTTGTGCATTGTTTCATCCTTTCAAAGCCAATACAGTTTCTACTGCATTCATGGAGACAATTCAAAAGCTACATGGAAGCCCAAAGATTATTGTAAGTGACAAAGATCCCATCTTCACTGGACATTTTTGGACATAATTATTTTCTTGTTTGGGTACTCAATTGGCTCATAGGTCATCTTATCATCCTCAATTTGATGGAAAAATAAAGATAGTGAACAAATGTATGGAAGGCTACCTTCGTTGTATTGTCTCTGATAAACAAACACGATGGTTCAAGGTGTTTCCCTTGGAAGAATGGTGGTATAACACTTCCTTTCATACTGCAACAAAAATGACACCATTTATGACACTTTATGGATATCACCCACCGTCCATCACTTATTCTCTAAAAGAAAAATCTAAGGTTTAAGCAGTGGAATATCACATCGAGCATCAACATCAAGTTCTCAAAATCTAAAAGGACAACCTGAGCATGGCACAAAATCACATGAAACAACAAGCAGATCAACATCATAGTGAAAGAAGTTTTGAAGTAGGGGATTGGGTATTTGTAAGACTACAATCATACAAATAGATGTTCCTCGAGCAATCTAAGAAGGATAATAAATTATCAGCGAACTATTTTGGCCCTTATAAGATGTTGCAAAAGATTGGTACTATGGAATACAAGTTGTAGTTGCCTGCATCTTCGCAAGTACACCCAGTTTTCCATGTTTCATTCTTAAAGAAGGTTATAGTTGACAATATCCAAGTTAAAACTATATTGCCAGATCTTGACGAGGAAGGAAAAATCATATTGGACCTTGAAGCTATCACTAACACAAGAATTCAGTAGCTGAGGAATAGATCAATTTCAGAGTATCTCATTAAGTGGAAGAAACTACTTGTTGAAGATTCCATGTGGGAAGATGAGTCTTTTATACAGAAGCATCCAGAACTACTCAAGTGTTGAGGAAAACACTTGTATTAAGGGGAGGGGCATGTTAAGCCCTAAATCGTGGAACATTACCCCTTAATTGAGGCATATTACATTAGTATTGTTATTTTGTTTGTGTTGGCTTGGGTCCATTAGTTGTAATTGTACCTCCTTGTCTCCTATATATACCAAGGAGACGTTTTCATTTGAAATCATCTTATATTTGTGAATTCATGTGATGTATAAGGAGGTTTCCCCCTTGAAGAGGATTATTATCTAATTTTCCCTCTTTTTCAAGGCATGGAATACTTATTATGATTTTTTTGTGAAATTTTGATATTTGGTTCTTAACATAGGCCCATAGAGAACGTTGGGAGATATAGAGTTGAAGCCCTGCAAAAATGGACTCTTGAACTGATTCGAAAACTTAATATTGTAAGTAATAATTCTTCTCCCACAATAGATTTCTGGTTCAACAGTATACTGGGGGGCTATATTACATAATTTGGATTAGATTGTACCCATTCTTATAGCATCACAGAGAGGGAATTTTTAAAAGGTACATGCATAAGATATTTGAACGCATTATCTACTTGGATAAAGATGTTACTATGCAAAAAGAATGCCATGACAATGGAGTTCGATAACTAAGCACCTTCGTGCACATAGGAGAACCGGGGGATGATCAGAGTAAGGTCTGAGAGTGCAAAGGATGAGTGGATGGATTGAGGATGTCGAGAGAAGACACTAACTTAGATAGAGAAATTGGAGTACTGTGATGTGGGAAAAGGTTCAGATATATCAAGAAGGAGATCGTGGCTAGGAAAGGAGAGAAACACAAAGAATTCAAGGGTAGTGACCCCTACGAAAAGCTTCATATCACACTGTATGGAGAGAGGAAAAGGAAAGAGAGAGATCCTTAGTACTACCCAACATAAGAAGGAAGTCCATCTAAGATCGAAATCTGCATCAAACCCATAACCCCTTGTGCATCATTAAGAATTTAAGAAGGAACCGAGACTTATTCAAGTGCAATAGTAATAAGTGGAGGAAGTCAGAGCAATAGTCAGATTAGCGAGAACAACGCAACAAACCAAAGTGAGTCAACATCACTAAAGATAAATACGGTGTAGAACAAAATGGCAGGGATAGATAATATGTTGATGATCCCTGAATTCCATGGATTTGGGTCAGAGGACCCATAACAACATTTGTTTGTATGTGAGACTATATGGATTGTGAATAATGTCCAAGATGAAGAAACAAAAATCGCGCAGTTAACAACAACTTTCAGAAATCACATGTTGTTATGGTAGATGAAGTACCATACTACTACGCCAACCAAACAATCAAGAACTTTGGAAGAAATTAGAAAATCATTGCTAAAGGAATTCAGGATGACGAAATATAAATCTCAATAGATTACAGAGTTAAAGGAGATTAATCAAGTATAGGCCGAGTCAGTCTGAGAGTTTGATCAAAGAATTAAGGATGTGATGGGTAGATTGAACTTTAAGATCCTGGATGAACTAGTTGCGTAGAAGGGAGCGATAGTGCAAAGAGACGTGACTTCACATATGACACCTAAGAAGCATTCAACACACCACATGACAGGACATGCAATCAAGAGTTACAATGACATAGAAGCATTGGATCTGCGTAACATTAAATACAAAAGACCTTGACCGATTTCCTAATCAAACGGAGAGTCCTTGGAAGATACAGAGTAATGGAGCAATAAAGCAAACCATTAGTGGATTAGACAGAGAGTTTAGGCATGAAAGGAAACTGTAGTTGGCAATGTAGTCTAAAAGTATGTAAGGAGGCACGTAGTCATAACTAAAACCGATAGGAAAATAATTTGAAATTGACTTCAATTGAAAGACGGTGGGAACAAGTGTGATGAAGATTTGTACATGATGGACGATTCAGACCAGAACCCTCCAAAGGACATAGCATTATAGCAAAGTCATGGGAGAAATTGAGTATAAGTACACTCGGATGAGACTGCATGTAGGATTCATAGAGCCAGCTCGCTATAAACTAGGCGGAAGGGGTAGGTCATTGGTTCTTATCCATTCAAGATAGGAAGAAGAGTTGAGTGTTAGATATAATCTGAGCATAGTGAAGAGAAAGAGAAAAGGGTAGAGGATCCGAGTAGAGTATAGCAGAGGACGATGGCACCACCTAAATCCATAGTACAAAGTTGTCAGTAGACTACAGTTCTGGTGTAGGAAGAAGTCCCGCGAACAACAATAATTGACCCTAGTCTCGCAAACTATCCCAGAATGGGACTACACAGAACAAAAGGAAACACAAAAGCACAACAAAATCACTACGAACTAACAATGCAACAAGAAGCAGCACAGGAACATAAAGAACATGGAAAGATGAATTTTTGCGTTGTAAGAACATGGGTATGGTAATAGTTATGATACTCGAGAAACGAGAAAACCATCTACCCAAATTAAAGAGGGAAGTTAGGAAGGATTTGCACGCTTATTCAACTCCATTTTTCAAAAAGAATGTCTTAATTTATCAAGCAATGTGTAGACTACAAGAGAAATTTAGTAGTATGATACCCATAATAACGAAGGCAACTTTCGACGCACTGGAAGAATGCCTGAGTGGCTCGGGACGAGCCACACATGAGTGTTGGGGACCTGTTGGAGAGGCATTTTAGATAAGTTTCAGGATATGCACCAAAAGGAGGTCAAAGGGTAAAAGACAGTTAGAAGATGGAACAGGATGCGTGACGTAGTGGATGCAAAGGATGCGCGACAAAATAGTGAGAAGGTGGAAAACAATTATAAACTGCAGCGCTTGGCGAGAGTTTGTGTACTTTTGTAATGGGTTTTGGGGGACACTTTATCCAATTTTGTAACGGGCACCATTAAATATCAAGAAGGTCAACATTGGAACTGCAGAAAACCCAAAAATGGCAAGTATTGGAGATTATTGGGATAGTCAAATAGTAGAAAGGATCACATAATTACTGCGTGAGTACAATGAATTATTCCCAATGACATTCTCAGAGATGAAGGGGTTAGAAGGAGAGCTAGGAGAGATGAATATCCATTTGAATCCAGAAGCAAGACCTATCAGACAAAGACCTTACAGATTGAATACAATATACAAATAGAAGATGAAGGCATAAATTGATAAGATGCTAGAATATGGTGTCATAGAACCTATAGAAGAGTTAGAATGGATCAATCCTATGGTGGTGTAGGAAAAGAAACAAGGATGGATTAGGATTTGTGTAGATTTGAGAAAATTGAATGATTCTTGCTTACATGATCCTTTTCCTACCACATTTACATACAAATTTTTGGTGAATGTAGGGGGTCAAGAAGCTTATTCTTTTACAGATGGATTCTAAAGATATCATCTTATTATGAGAGCACCTAAAGATAGACATAAAACTACATTTGATATAAAGTGGGGATCATTTCATTATACATTTATGCCATTTGGATTGAAGAATGCACCAACCATTTTTTCAAGGGTAGTAGTAGAAGTTTTTAAGGACTCCATTCAAATGTTTTTATAGGTTTACCTAGATGATTGGACAGTGTTCAATCTATTGAAGGATCATGTGGAATAATTAAGGTTGATGTTGGACATATGCAAACAATGTCAAATATCATTGAACATTAAGAAAAGTATTTTCAGCACACCTTTTGGAATTTTGTTAGGGTGGTGTGTAAATAGGGTCTGTTGGTTGATCCTGCTAAAATTGTTTTCATAGTTAAATTACCACCACCAAAGTCAGTACATCAGTTGAAGATTACATTGGGCCATACATGATATTACAAGAAGTTCATAAGGGGATATTCACAGATTACTACATCAATGGAGAATTTGCTGAAGAAGGACACTAAGTATCAGTGGAATGATGAATGCCATTAGATTTTGGATATTTTGAAGGAGAAGATGGTTACTGCTTCGATTTTAGTATTTCCAGATTGGGAAAAATAATTTTATGTGCATGTGGATGCATATGCAATAGCATTAGGAGTAGTATTAACCCAACCAGGAGAAGGAGATATAGATCACCCTATTGCATTTGCAAACAAAAAGCTATTTGATTCAGAACATGACTATAACACTATAGAAAGAGAAGGGATAGCTATGGTGTATGCTTTGCATAAATACATACATTAGTTGTTAGGGAAACATTTCAATATGTTTACAGATCATTCTTCTCTGAGATATTTAGTCAATAAGCCAGTGTTGGGGGGAAGGATATGCATATGGCTACTCTTGTTTCAAGAATTTGAATTTGAATTTGTGGTGAATCCTGGAACATTGAATGCAGGAATGGATTAATTATCTAGGATAACTAATGGAGAAGCACCCAGTAACTTGGAACACAACTTTCCAGATGCACAATTGTTTTTAGTACAGAGAGATGATGAGTATTTTGCTGACATTATTGAGTTTTTTAGTACATGATTTGCACCAAGAGAATTTACTATTGCGTAGAAGAAAAATTTGGCAGTCAGAGTTGCAAATTATCAGTTGATTTCAAGGCATTTATACAAACTTGGAGAAGTTGACATCTTAAGGAAATGTGTGATGGAGCATGAAAGGCCTATCATTTTGGTAGAGGTGCATGAAGGGATTGTTGGAGGAAACTACAGAGGAAAATCTATCGTGTAGAAGGTATTGCGTGTAGGATTATGGTGGCCAACAGTCCACAAGGATTCAAAGGTATATTTTCAAATGTGTGATGTCTGTCAAAGAGTGGGGAAACCATCCAGGAGGGATGAAATTCCATTGGGACCCCAAGTAACTTTACAAGTGTTTGATAAATGGGAAATATATTTTGTAGGTTTAGTTAATCCACCAACGAGAAGATCAGGAACTAGATATATTATTACAGTGACATAATACTTGACCGGATGGGCTGAGGAAACATGAGTAAATGATTGTGGTGCATAGACTTTAGCATGCTTTTTATTTGAACATGTAGTGACACGGTTTGGATGTCCAAGAATATTGATGAGTGATTAAGGGAATCACTTTATTAACAATACAATTGAGGCAATGCTTGAAGAGGTTAAGATACATCACTAGAAGAGCAGTCCTTATAACCCTTAAGCAAATGGAACAGTGGAAGTCTTCAACACGATTTTGGAGAATTCCTTGACCAAGATTTGTAATGTGAACATAGATGATTTGGATTTGAAGGTACCAACAATACTTTGGGCTTATAGAACTACTTGCAAGAATCTAACAGAGAAAACACCCTTTAGATTGGTGTATGGACAGGAAGCAATAGTTCCCTTAGATTATTTGATACCAAGTCTGCGTATTGCAACAATTACAGACATGACAGAAAGGGGCACAATGCAGGAAAATTTGGCTCAACTTATGGAATTAGAAGAGGGTTGAATCATAACAGGTTTCCATCAAGAGGTACATAAAGAAAAGGATAAAGCATGGCATGACAAACATATTAAGAAGATGAATTTTAAGGAAGGAGATTTAGTTCTCCTCTATGAAAATAATTATTTGCAACACCCAGAGAAGCTTAGGATGAATTGGCTAGGCCCATATTAGATCAAGTCTGTCACAGACGAAGGTGTTGTACAACTGCACGATTTAGCAGGCAAGGATGTTCAAGGAGTGGTGAATGGTAGTCGACTGAAACTATATAGGGACAGTCAACCTACTAACTCTGAGTATTTGTAGCACATCAAGTAGACTTGTACATATTGTAAATAGTAGGAGTTAAAAGAATACAAAGGAAGAGAAAAGTATAAAAATGAAGAAAAATACAAAAATAAGTAGTTGGAGGAATAAGTGATATAGACAAATAGCTAAGAATGACAATACGCGATAGACAAAAAGTCAGGGCAACGAGAAATGAAGATATTGCGCACAAAGAGGATAAACATCACGTCGAAGGAAGGAAAACACAACACGTAGGGAAAATGGAAAAAGATCGGAAAGAGGAAAATGATGACTTGGAAACCGAAAAAGGACAAAAACATTAATAACCACAACCATAAAAAGGGAAAATCTTGGAAAGGTTCAACACTTAATGATTTTTGAGAAACATATAACTTAAGAGATAAGGAATAGGGTTATTGATCAATAGGGACAATAATTTAATCATAAAGCAATCAATATGGCACCTCCCAAAGTTGGCGGCCCCGAATAATTCGCAAGGGTAACCCAACACAAAATGAAGAAAAATGAAAGAATAGAAGAACTAGAAAATACCATGGATGTGGAGGATGTTACAACCACAAGAATTGAATCGATCAGTCCAACAAGGGTAGCCGAAGAAAAATCAGATGTAGAAGATGTTAGCAACAATTCTTGTCTTGGACCTGAGAGCATCCTGGTCTGCAGGTTGCACGAAGAACACCCAAGCATAGCACATAAAACCCCATTTTAGGCTAAAAATCAAGTGAGCGGGCGAAATTACATTGTCAACGACCCAGATTCATCTATAAAAGTAGATCGATGGATGACGGGAAATCGCGGTTAGCGGAGTTGCGCCGGGATTAGTGCGATGGATAGCGCCTATATTACATGCAACACAGGTTATCAGCCGTCCATCAAAAAAACGCGTGGCGCGTGATCTAGTCGCGTCAGCATTTTGGCATTCGGGAGTTCAAAGGGTGAGTGTTTCTCGTCACTATACATCTCAAAACCCCAAACCCCGAAATGCCAAAGTGCCCAGAGTCGGGCCCACGGTCATGGAACTTAATCACAAGAGGCATAGACTTGGGAAAAGGGTGCTGGCGTGCGTCATGTAATGGGACAGGCCCCAAGCCGCTGACGTCATATCATCCATCCGATCCAGTTGGGATAGGTGGTAGCCAGGTGGCATTTCAGGAATCGGCATTTTGAGAGACAAGGGACCTCCCATCCACTATGGAAGAAATCGCTAAAGTACAAAATGCCGATAAGTGCCTTTGAAGCTAAGCACACGGTCCTAGCACCAGGTCATGTCAAGCGAGCCTAGGAATGGAGGTATCCCCCTTTTAATGACAAAGCCATCTCGGTCGTTCATCTGAGGGACACGTGGCACACATCCGTGATTTCGCAGTTTGGTCAATCGGGAATTTGAGGAAGAAGTGCATCGTGAACTCCCGGTGCAAGAAATCCCGAAAGGATTGGGACCATTGATCAAAAGGACACATGGCGTAAGATCTGAGCCACGAGTGGGGCCCTTCAATATTTTCATGATGAAAGTGCTGAGGTCATCTCATTCATTCATCCATCAGCGAGGCTCGGGCACATTTAATTTAAAAAGGGCGTAGATCTAGACGACCATGATCCAGGCACTCAGATTCACGGATGAGGTCCAATTCCGCACCCCCTCCGTCATTCTGGCTTTAACGAGGGGGGGGGGGGGTCCGGAATCAGAGATAATGTATGCGCACATCTGGACGACCCAAGTCTTAGTGCTTAGATCTACTGTTTGTATTTAATTCCGTACCCCCCCATCGGTTCTACCTTTAATGGAGGGGGGGGGGGTCCGGAATGTGTGTTAAAGATTACGCACAGATCTGCGGTCATGAGGAAAGTGTGTAGATCGAAAAATCAAGGCATTTTTCAGACCCCCCCGACTGATCTAATTATAACGATGGGGGGGGGGTCAGGTATGGAATTTCACTCTGGCGGGCCCCCTATCTATACGTCGCACATATATACTGGTCTCGAGTCCTCACCGCCTGTTACTGTTTGACACACCTCATCATCCCTTCACCATTTACCCACTCATCACACTAGAGGATTTACCCCATTTCCCTCTCACATCCTGCCACGTCCTCCCACATGGCCCCTCCTCGGCTCATCATCCATTCGCCTCCTGCCATGTGTCTCTTCCTCTTAGTCACCTCCACCTTAGCACCTTCCACCATTCATTTGTACCCCTGCACTCCATGTTGCCTCCACCTGTGTCCTATTTATACCGCGCGCCACTCCTCGGTCGATGTCACACCTCCTGTTCCTTGCCATCCCCCCACGGAGTAGTCCAGTGAAGCAAGACCGTTCAAATAATCTAGGTGGCACCATTAGAAGACCTCCACATCTTAGAAGGAAAAGTTGACTGAGGCCGTCCCCAGTCCCAAGAAAGCAGTTATTGTGGTTGTTGTTGGTGGTTGAGCATCAGCTCCGCCATAAAAGGGAAGGTTCGGCAAAGGACTAATTCGCATCGACTCACCTGCAGAAGGACAGTTTGAAATATGATGGCATCTGACATAGGCGCACGATCGTCCTGAGTCTGCATGGGCAGGCTTCCAGAAGCCATGCAGACGCAATGTTTTTAATGTAGCATCTTGTTTTTGTTGCTATTGTTGTTTTTGAGTATATGAAGGTGTTTTCGCCATTTTTGTAAGGATGGATGGTTGAGCTAGGCTCCCGATTGTAAAGTTTTGATGAAGCAATGGTCGCTCTGGTTATGTATTGGCATTTGAGACTTCTTACTTTATGGATGTCAGCCTCTTTCCATCCCTTTGTTTACACTGTGTTAGAATAACTCAGAATTGGAGGATCCAGTCGAGTTGCGCTGTTATAGGATGATGTAGGTTGGATCACTGTAATAGTCGCAGGGTTTCTAATCAGTTCTTATGCTTTCTCAACGCTGAATGGCTCGGAATTGGAGGGTCCATTCGAGCCACCTTTCAGTTCCTTGAAACTCGGGGTCAAGAGGATCTTGTCTTCTGAGTTTTTCCTCCTCAAGTTGTCGAAGGCCTGATGCCCGAGGTAGTCTTGCTCACTCATCTCATTAAGTCTTCCATATATCCATCTTATACTCATCTTACTGACAGAAGTTGGATCAAGACCTCCCTTGTTTTTCACATACCAAGCCCAGTTTTATGAGTTAAAGATATATATTCTTGAGTCTCTATCCATTTTATCACCCCATTAAAACTATCATGACATAAAACTGATGGGCGTTGGGCTCTGCTCCTGTAGGAAATCCAGGAGTGACTTCTGACGCTAACATTTTTGGCGTCGTTGCCAGGGATGAAGTTGAAGATTTTCCCTGGGCAGAACGACATTGAGCCTCTGATTTTGAAGGTGCATCAGACATTAGAGCCCTTCAAGATTTCTACTGTGCACCTGGCGACTCCACTGTGGAAACTCCAAGGTTTCCACATCACTGTTTCAGCTATGGCTATTGTTAGCACACCTAAAAGATGACCCTAAGGAGCTTTCTCGAGAAGGTTTCAGCAGCTACTTTCTCAGCCTGAGAAGCTTCCTTGGGTAACAACAACGTTAGGATTTGGCCTTTGATGGTGAACAAGGACCAGACACATTCGAAGTTGCACATCTTTTACCTGGAAACTCCATGATTCAAGGATCGATTAGCGACTCCACTGGTTCGATATGGAGAAAATCCTTGCTCACAGGTTTGCTCCTTTTAATTTTTCTGCTATTCTTGGTTTTCTTAATGTTGTCCCCTCTGCGAATGAATGGGGTGATTATTTGCCCATATTTGGAAAATGTGAAGAGGACAACCCTACTCAGCACCTCAGTGAGTTTCATGAACTCATGTGTCAGTGGGAGATACATCATGAGAATATATTACTGAAGATGTTCATGTTCTCGTTAGCAGGGGATGTGCATAAATGGTATCATTCTTTACCCCCTGCTAGCATTTCTTCAGTCAATGGATTCCATGCAACTTTCACCACCTATTGTCATAAGTTATATCCCTATGATTCAATTTGTCATAACTGTTGTGGGGG
This sequence comes from Picea mariana, assembly GCA_032191745.1. Lineage (NCBI taxonomy): Eukaryota > Viridiplantae > Streptophyta > Pinopsida > Pinales > Pinaceae > Picea > Picea mariana. Next base: position 75,824 of record JASDQU011404591.1, read on the forward strand.
ATACTACAACTATATGCGAGATGAAACTGTTTCAGACGTAGGCTGTGAAGATGCTCTTGATGACCTGGATCAGAAATCAATACTTTCTCCTCCCCATTCGTCTGCATTAGAGGTGGGTTATGAAAGCGATGAATATCCCAGGGGGGAAGAGGATTCCCTGAGTGAGATGATGGAGCAGGTGAAATATCTCTCTGCCCAATTAGAAAGGTTGAAATATGAAGACTGTGCAGAGGATTTTCGAGCCTGGGAGGAAGAAGATGACCTGAGTGAACTAGTGGAGCAGGCAATATTCCCCACTCCCCAATGTGCAAAATTGGAATCTGAAGACAACGAAGAGAATTTTCCAGTCTTCAAGGTAGATGATCTAAGAATCTCTTTTGAAGAGATTATTGAATATTTCTTAGATGCATTAGCATCTGCCCCAATGACCCTGCTGTCTTAGATTTAAATGAAGAATCCATTGTGGAAGAGGATTGTTCTTTCTTCCTTCATGAGATTTCCCTTGATGTATTTACATTTGGGATTGAAGATAAGGATCGAGAGACCGTTCCCTTTTTACAAGATGGGAGAGGGCGCAAAGAGGAGGAGAAACCAGAGGAGCAGCTGAGCGCGCATTTCCTATTCTATCCGGAGGCAATCAATGAGCAACCACCACCCGAGATCAGTGAGCCTACGACAGTTGTCCACTCACCTGTGATTTTCAGAGATATTCAGCCACATGGGAACAACTGTGTAGCAGAGGAGGCTGCCTGCCGCCAATTTTCCAAAATTCGCCACTCATTCTATGACCCTGTCAGCGAATACATGGAGTGGCATGTCCTTTATGCCTCGGAGCGACCCTATTTCATATCAACTTCAGCCTGTGAGGAGAAGTTGAAGAGTGTAGCCGTTCTACTATCATGGTTACACCATCTGCTGGTGATTATCGACAGAAGGAAGGAGATTTTATCCAGGAAGTTGCTTGAATGGCTATGGTGGAAGTCTGCTTTCACCTAGCCCCATGTAAAATATTTTATTAGCATTAGGACTGTATATAAATAAGCTCCTTTGAGCATGTAGCTTTGTTTTCTTTGCTTTAATTTTTGGCCTATATTTTTAGAAGTGAGATGTTTTGAGCTTGACTCCATAGCCCAACAACAAGGCACTGGAACTACAAAATGAGTCCTTAGAGCATCACAGGGACGACTCTATCCCCCATGGAGCCTAATTTTAGCAACAATTCTTGTCTTGGGCCTGAGAGCATCCAGGTCTGTAGGTTGCACGAAGAATGCCCAAGCATAGCACATAAAACCCCATTTCAGGCTAAAAATCAAGTGAGCAGGCAAAATTACGTTGTCAACGACCTGAATTCATCTATAGAAGCAGATCGATGGATGACGAGAAATCAAGGTTAGCAGAGTTGCTCCAGGATTAGCACGATGGATAGCGCCTATATTACATGCAAGACATGTTATCAGCCATCCATCCAAAGGACGCGTGGTGCGTGATCTAGTCGTGTCAGCATTTCGGCATTCGGGAGTTCGAAGGGTGAGTGTTTCGCGTCACTATACATCTCGAAACCTCGAACCCCGAAACATCGAAGCGCCCATAGTCAGGCCCACGATCATGGCACTCAATCACAAGAGGCATAGACTTGGGAAAAGGGTGTGGGTGTGTGCCATGTGATGGGATAGGCCCCAAGCCACTGAAGTCATATCAGTTGTCTGATCCAGTTGGGATAGGTGGCAGCCAGGTGGTGTTTTAGGAATCAACATTTCGAGAGACAAGGGACCTCCCATCCACTGCGGTAGAAATCGTCGAAGTACGAAATGCTGATAAGTGCCTTTGAAGCTAAGCCCACGGTCCTAGTGCCAGGTCACATAAAGCGAGCCCAGGAATGGAGGTAGCCCCCTTTTAATGACAAAGCCATCTCAGTCATTCATCTGAGGNATGAGAAGGAAATGATGGAAATACTACATGCATTGAAAAAATGGCGTCCTTACCTAATAGGTAGGCACTTCAAGGTCAAAACTGTTACACCTCAAAATTGCTCAACTGGATAAGTGTCGCACATGCCTCTCACTTGTTGCAAGTGTCGCAAATGTTATTGAGTCGCGTTATCATAATGACGACACTAAAGAGACACTTGAAACCTCTTATGTGATTGGTTTAAAGGAAGAGACTGGATCACTAGAGTCAAACATCTCTTAACACCTAAGAAGGCTTCTTAATCAAGAGTTTGGAAGGGGAACGCTCCCCTAAAATTGCCTGAGGAGCGCTGGCGCCCCTTAACCATGCTTCAGAAGCGTTGTAGCACTTCTCCACCATTTGGTAGGAGCCCTACCCAGATTTGAAGCGCTGGCGCTTCCCTTGGTCTTCTCTGGAGAATTCTAGCGCTCTGATTCCCCTTCTGAAGGAGCGCTCTCCATTCTAGGTAAATTGTTAGCATGGTGAGAAGAATAAGGGGAGAATCATTCGAGTTTGGGAGGCGGTTGAACTCGAATTCTTGGTTCTATCAAAAGATCTCTGATCCAAGGAGGAGGTTCCTAACTGGTTCTAAACATAACTCAAGTGGTTAGGCCCTTCCTAGCCTATATAAGCAAGCTCTATGGTGATGAAGAGAA
>JASDQU011404591.1:78526-103878 GCA_032191745.1 Picea mariana
TGTCTAGGGTTAAGGTCAAGCCCTAGAGGTCGATCTACTTGTCCGCAGGAAGATTTTCCTACAACACTTTCGCAGTTTGGTCAATTGGGAATTTGAGGAAGAAGCTCATCGTGAACTCTCGGTGCAAAAAATCCCGAAAGGATCGGGACCATTGATTAGAAGGACACGTAGTGAAATATCTGAGCCACGAGAGGGGCCCTTCAGGATTTTCATGATGAAAGCACCGAGGTCATCTTAGTCATTCATCCATTAGCAAGGCTCGAACACATTTAATTTAAAAAGGGCACAGATCTGGAAGGTCATGATCTAGGCACTCAAATCCACGGATGAGGTCCAATTCTGCACCCCCTCCATCATTCTGGCTTTAACGAGGGGGGGGGTCCGAAATTGGAGATAATGTATGCGTAGATATGGATGGCCCAAGTCTCGGTGCTTAGATCTACGATCTATATTGAATTTCGGACCCCCCATTAGTTCTACATTTAATGGAGAGGGGGGGTCTAGAATGTGTGTTACAGATCGCACACAGATCTGCAGTCATGAGGAAAGCACGCAGATCGATGACTCAAGACATTTTTCGGACCCCCCCGACTGATCTACTTATAACAGTGGGGGGGGGTCAGGAATGGAATTTCACTCTGGCGGGCCCCATATCTGTATGTGGCATGAATATACTGGTCTCGAGTCCTCACCGCTTGTTACTGTCTGACACACCTCGTCATCCCTTCACCATTTACCCACTCATCGCACCAGAGGATTTACCCCGTTTCCCTCTCGCATCCTGCCACGTCCTCCCACATGGCCCCTCCTCATCTCATCATCCATTCACCTCCTGCCATGTGTCTCTTCCTCTTAGTCACCTCCACCTCAGCACCTTCCACCATTCATTTGTACCTCTGTGCTCCATGTCGCCTCCACCTGTGTCCTATTTAGACTGCGTGCTACTCCTCGGCCGATGTCACACCTCCTGTTCCTCTCCATACCCCCATGTAGCAGTCCAGTGAAGCAAGACCATTCAACTGATCCAGGTGGCACCATTAGGAGATCTCCACGTCCCAGAAGGAAGAGTTGACCGAGGTCGTCCCCAGTCCCAAGAAAGTATTTATTGTGGTTGTTGTTGGTGGTTGAGCATCAGCTCCACCATAAAAGGGAAGGTCCAACAAAGGACTAATTCATGTCGACTCACCTACAGAAGGACAGTCTGAAATCTGATGGCATCTGACATAGGTGCATGATTGTCCTAAGTCTACATGGGCAGGCTGCCAGAAGCCATGCAAACGCAATGTTTTTAATGAAACATCTCGTTTTTGCTGTTGTTGTTGTTTTTGAGTGTATGAAGGCATTTTCACCATTTTTGTAAGGATGGATGGTTGAGCTAGACTCCCGATTGTAAAGTTTTGATGAAGCGTTGGTCGCTCTAGTTATGTATTGGCATTTGAGACTTCTTACTTTACAGATGTCAGCCTCTTTCCATCCCTTTGTTTACACTGTGTTAGAACAACTCAAAATTGGAGGATCCAGTCGAGTTGCGCTATTATAGGATGATGTAGGTTGGATCACTGTAATAGTCGCAGGGTTTCTAATCAGTTCTTGTGATTTCTCAACATTGAATGGCTCGAAATTGGAGGGTCCAGTCGAGCCACCTTTCAGTTCCTTGAAACTCGGGGTCAAGAGGATCTTGTCTTCTGCATTTTTCCTCCTCAAGCTGTCGAAGGCCTGATGCCTGAGGCAATCTTGCTCACTCATCTCATTAAGTATTCCATCTATCCATCTTATACTCATCTTACTGATGGAAGTTGGATCAAGACCTCCCTTGTTTTTCACATACCAAGCCCGGTTTTCTGAGTTAAAGCTATATCTTTTTGAGTCTCTATCCATTCGATCACCCCATTAAAACTATCGTGACATAAAACTGATGGGCGTTGGGCTCTGCTCTTGTAGGCAATATAGGAGTGACTTCTGACGCTAACAAAAGAGATGGAAGTGTATCAAAGCACAGGACAACAAAAATTGGAAAACCCTAACGGCGGGGAAAACTCTAATTCAGAAAACTCTGTAGGAGCGGAGGAGACATAAAAACAGAGTGAAGGGGAACTAAAACAAGAAGACGACACAGAAGAAGTCCTGGTCAAAGACATTAAAGGCCAACAAGAAACATAGGGTGAAGAAGAAGAAGTCGAGGAAGAACATGCATAAGAAAACCAATCTGTGGGTTGGAAAAGGAAAACACCAGGAGCTCCAAGAAAACAAACCTCATATCCAAGATGCCATAGTTGCAGTTGAAGACAGTTTATAAAAAGTGGAAAAATTGAAATATGCAGATCATGATGTAACAGACACAACGAAGTTTCCTGACCTTGCCCATAAAATCTATTTAGAGAACAACGAAGAGGTAGGACCCTCAGGAAACCCAATTTTGGAGATCGCGTAGTGGATCACAAGATTATATAATTCGAGTATTATGAATTGGATGGAAATATCACATTTTGGGTGTGGTAAGAACGTGGGCAATTGTTCGAAACAACTATTGACAAGGGTACATGGAGGTATCCTGTGGATGGGAAGGCCAGTCCATATAGATGTAGAACTCATAGAAAAAATCACAAGGTTTCCAACCAATGACATAAAACTAGAGGATTACTTGGAGAACAAAGCAAGGGACAAGGAGATTGCATAATAGGTTAAAGAAAAGTTTGGGACAAACGGGGGGAACAGGGGCATAGTGATAAAGGACATCAACGATCCTCCGATGAGGTTTTCCATGAAGCTTATGGACTGTAAACTATTGAGAAAGTGTAGAAAGGAAGAGGCCTCGACAAGAGTCATAGCAGTAGTTGCATAGTGCGCAAAGGTTATAGTATTAAGTTGGGCACCCTATTTATTGAACCAATTTTTGATACACTACAAGGATGCATAGGATAATGGGACATAATTCCATTACTCTTATCTATTGATATTGGTAGCATTGGTAGGCTGGCAGGAACCCAAATTCATAGCCTTTCTGGACAAAAGTGGAAAATGTCGTGAAACGTGGTATACAACCTTATGGTAGGAAAAAGACACTAAGAACCAACAAGTGAACATCATAGTGTTTGCAATGTTCCTAGAAGATATGCAACATAAGACAACTAATGTATGGAGAATCCCAATTGAATTAGTCAAAGAAAACAAAGGATTGCTAACTTTAAGACTTCAAGACACCAAATGTGGACTTAGGCCATAAGAGATCCAAAGAAGAAGTGGCTAGAAATGAGGTACTGCACAATGCGGGAGGAAGTAGAATGGATAATGAAGGATTGGCCTATGTAGTGGAAAGTTCCGGTAACACGAAAGAAAGGGACAAAACCTAAGGAACAAGAAGAAGTATGTCCATGAAGGAAGACATGTAGTCCAATGGACAATACAAGGAAGGTTGTAGAGCACAGTCAAACCTCAGGGAGTAGCGCATCAATCAAGAAGCCAAGGAGGAAAGACACCATGTCAAGGAAAAAAGTAAAATGAGATGGAGAATAGGTAAAGGGAGATAACTCTCATAAAAAGGAGGTACTGGATGACAAAACCGAAAAGAAGAAAAATGAGGTGCAGACCTCAACCCCAACCAAGAAGAGGACTGGAACACATGAGGGAGAAATAAGGAAGAAAATTAAGTACCACAAGGATCCCCTAGTACTCACTATCACAGAAGACGATGGATAATTTGTCACAGATAAAGTTCAAGATAGAGGGGAGAATGCAATACTTTCAATAGAAGCACAAAGAGAGGAAATTACGGAGAAGTTAGTAGAAGTGCATGACATTCTAGAGAGGTTGTAGATAAGTATTGTGCATCATCCTACAATGCAACAGAAAGAAAAAACACAGGAAGCACTAGTACAGAAAGAATAGGAAGAGACAATACATACAGTAGTAAAGGGAAGTGACAGGTCTAAGGTTACATGGGAAATTTTGGAAGTAGACGAGAACACAAAACATAAACAGGTGAAGGACATAGAACATCTAGAGTTCGTTATGACACACATACCCACAAAGGCATTATATGGGTTACATGCGAGTGTGGTTTAGGAGGTCCAATCTATAGCTAGGGTGGATGCCACCAACCTAGGGACCGACAGATATGTTAAGGAGATATTGTAGGTAACTTGTGAGAAAATAACACTGGAGAACTTGCAGAAGGAGGAAAAGTGCACAGATAAACTAGAGAAGAAACTTGCAGAAGTTTACAACAACATACCAAACTGTGTGCAAGAAATGGAGGTCAAAGCAGAAGAAAATATACAAAATATTGCGTAGACAATGGAGAGATATAAGAAGGAGATAAGAAATTCAATATAAAAACTAACTCCAAGCACACTCACAAAAGTGACGGAACTGGGAGAGCAGGAGGTTACTGCGCACATAGATAGCATAGCGCAGGAAGTAAAAGAAGTTGCAAAATTGTATGACAGGACTGCACACATTTGGACTAGCCTGGAAGAAGATGAGAGGATACAACAACTGAATCAAAGTCAGGAAAAGGTGACCACATAAGTAAAGGATTTAAAGAAGAGGCATAAAACAATGGCCATCCTGGAAAGGATGAAGAGTGCGTAGGAAATGAAGAACCTGGAAGCAGAATTGAAGGTAGTACAAGGAGAAAAACAACCAAGTCAAGCTCGATTGGTGCCATTGCAAAAAGAGGCCGAAATACTGATAGAAGTACTACAAATAGAGAAAGGAATACTAGCACATGCACAATAAGAAAGCAGGGAAGTGTTGAAAGAGCATGTGACAATGCATGATGCGAAGATATTGGTAGAAAAGAGAGCATGGGAAAAGGATAAAGTGATAGATTTGGGAAAGAATTTTCATGCATTGGAGGTAGCGCTGCAGCAGAAAACAAGGAAGACCAGCGTGACAAAGGGCAAAGAAAGTAGCGCACAATAGGATTTGTGGAAATCTGACGCATGTGGACAAACCTAGCCATGTTAGGGTTAGGGTTTTGGAGTCATAATGTAAGGGTTTTAACCCATTTTGTAGTATAAATAAGATGTATGAGGTAGATTGAGGGATCATCTTTTTGTCATGGCATATTTTTGGTGTCCTTTTTGAGAGAGAGAACTTACTTTTGACGAACCCTTTTGAGTTTGAGTTTTGTATTGTTGAGAGCTGTGGAGCTCAGATGGAGTCAATATTGATATGTAGGTGAGGGTCAGGTCACAAGCTATGGATCTTGCTGCGACATTGGTCTACCCCACCACTACTCACATATCTTATGATGTAATGTGCACAACACTATTTTGATGAAGAAAATTAAATAAGAAGATTATCTTTGTAGACATAGCCCCAGGGGGGTGAACCATGGTAAGACCTTGTGTTGCAATGTGTCTGAATGTTTTGTTATTTCTACATTTATGTTTATATGGTTATATGAATGAATGAGTTTAACTACAACACACACTAGAATATGTATGCAGAATGGATATTATGAATGAATGTAATAATAGATCTGATGAATGGTATTATACAATGCATGTTTAAGTAGAAATAGAAGTAATAAGAACAACGTCCACCCCTTCCATGATTGTAGACACCTGCGTCCTGCAGTCACCCATAAACCATCTCAGGTGAGACTGCATTGTGCACCCTGTGAGTGGTGTAGCCTTCAAGTTTACTAGAAGGGTCAATGGTGAATAGGTTTTTGTTGGAGAACTAAGGTAGAACTCGGGTCAACCCATACATCCAACAAAGGAGTACTAATAAAAAGAAAAATTCAACACATATGCCATGTTAGCAAGGGTGACATGTATAGAAATATAAATGGGTACTAAGAAAAGGAAAATTTTGACACTTATGCCACACGATAAAGGGGTAGTAAGAAAAATAAAAGTTTGACACCTATGACATGCCAACAAAGAGAAAGTGGTACTAAGAAAATGAAGAGGTCAAAAAATATTCCACATTAGCAAAGAGAAAGGGGTCCTATGAAAAAGAGAAGGTTGACACCTATGCCACATCATCAGGGATGACATGTCAACAAACATAAACGGGTATTAAAAAAATGAAAGGCTCACACCAATTCCTTGTTGGAAAGGGTGGCATGTCAACAAAGAGAAAGGGGTACTAAGAAAAATAAAATTCCAGCACCTATGCTACATCATCAAGGGTGACATGTCCATAAATAAAAATGGTTACTAAGAAAAATAAAATTTTGACACCTATGCCACGTTAGCAATCGACTGCCAAGGAGAAGGGATGATGACCGACAGTCAGGTTGGTAGTTTGGAAAACATCCACAAATCAACAATATATATCTCTTTGGATTTGAGATCGATAGTGCATATTTCCACATAGGAAATATTGTCCATCAATTTCAAAAAAAAAAAGTTTGACACCTATGCCATGTTAGTGAAAAGAAAGGGGTATTAAGAAAAAGAAGAGGTTGAAACCTATGCCACATTAGCAAATAGAAAAGGATACTAAGAAAAAGATAAAGTTGACGTATGTCCCACATTGATATGGGTGACATGTTAGCAAACATAAAGTGCACTAACAAAACTAAGAGGTTGACACCTATGCCTTGTTAGTGAGGGTGACACATCAACAAAGAGAAAGGGGTTCTAAGAAAAATAAAATGTCAATACCTATTCCATTTCAACAAGCGTGACATGTACATAAATAAAAAGAGGTACTAAGAAAAGGAAAAGTTTGACACTTATTCCACATGAGAAAGGGTGATATGTCAACAGCGATAAAGGGTTATTAAGAAAAATAAAAGTTCGTCACCTATGCAATATCAGTAAAGGGAAATGGGTATGAAGAAAAAGAAGAGGTTGAAACCTATTCCTCTTCGGCAAGGGTGACAATTCAACAAAGAGAAAGGGGTACTAAGAGAAGAAGAAGGTAGAAACCTATGCCACATCAACGACGATGACATGTCGACACCTTTTCTACGTCAGCAAGGGTGACATGTCCATAATGAAAAAGGGGTACTAAGAAAAATAAAAGTTTGGTACCTATGCCACGTCAACAATCGAATGCCAAGGAGAAGGGCCAATGGTGAACGGTAGAGTCAATAGTGTTGTGCTCCCACAACTACCCACTAAAAATATCTTGTTTGAGACATTTTCAGTTGGTTCCCCCCTTTCTAAAATTTTCTCAAGGTACTACATCGCTACATTATTGATTTGATACTGACATGGGGAGTTGCACCATTATTTGGGACCTATTCCATTGGATTTATCTCTTCTCCCTTATCACATTTATACCTATCAGTTTTTAGAAATTTTTTTAACCCCACCTGCCCCTTTATAGTTCCCTTGTCATCATGGCCCATACTCGTAGCCAAGACTTGGAAGCTCACTTCAATAGATTGCAATCTAATTTCATAGAGACCCAACAAGAAATGAGACAACTCAGTGCCAATATTTCCACCATCAATAAAAACATGCATTCCTCCATCGCCACCTCAATCGAGGAACTCAAAAAAGACCTCAAACAAGACATTACTACCCAACTTGAATCTGTCGCTTTAATGATCTTCACCAATATGCATATCCTTGCAGATCCCCCTTTATCTGACCCACCTTTGCATATCGAAGATGAAACTTCCTCTCATTCCCATAATATTCATCCCCATCACTTTCAACGTGACCTGCCTTCCGCATATGGATGTGAACAAATTTGATGGCTTAGATCCCATTGGTTGGGTAGCTCAAATGAAACGTTATTTCTCTTTGTACAACATTACAGATGAGTTTTCCAAACTCAAGTATGGTGTTCTCCATCTGGATCAAGAATGTTGGCAATGGTGGCAATGGAGAAAAATTGTCTGTTAAGGGTATGTTACTTGGACACACTTTGTGGAAGAGATTTATGAACGCTTTGAAACTGACACCAACCATTTAGGCCATTTGANTTATAGCTTCTTTTGAGCGATTGGATTTTCGTACAGAGGGCATGTCTGATGCTTTTTTCCGAGAATGTTTTATCAGTTGCCTCAAGGATGAGATTCGTGCCCATCTCCTCATGGCTCGACCTCGGAGTTGGGTGGAGGATACTAAAAGAGCTAAGGAAGCACAATAGGTTGTCTCTTCTCAAAACCAAAATCCCTCTTTTATTCCTCGCACTAAAAAAATAAATCCCACTCCTCCTTCTACCCCACTAAAGATCCAAAAATTGACCATATCTGAAATGGATGAATTCCAAATCAAAGGCCTTTGTTATAATTGTGATGACAAATATTTTCCGGGACATAAGTGTAAGGAAGAAAAACTTTTTATGGCCATCTTGGAGGATGTTTCAGAAGATGATGTTGAATCTTCCCTTGAGTCAGTGTCACCTGAAGCCAGTGACATAACCCCTCCTTCAGACCCTCCCGAAGTCGAACCGGTCATTTCCCTAAATTCTCTCAGTGGCTTCTCTTCTCCCCAAACCCTCAAGCTAATTGGCTACATCAAGCATTAAAAGGTCATCATTCTTGTTGATAGTGGAAGCACCCATAATTTTATTCATCGTTGAATTTCCCAAGAAACTAATTGCTATATTTGTGTAGTCAATAATTTCCAAATCATGATTGCCAATGGTGGTTCCATGAAATGTGGATGGCGTTGTGAAAATGTGCATCTACAAATTGGTGACTACCACCTAAAATATCATATGTTTTCTATTGACATGGGCGATTGTGACATCGTGTTGGGTGAAGACTGGCTAAGGACTTTGGGTCCCATTCTCATGGATTTTAAGGAATTAACTATGAAATTCGATCAAGAGGGACAAAAATATAAGTTCCAAGGCATCACCATCGGTTCTGTTGAGATCATTAGTTCCCATAGCATAGAAAAGCTGCTCAAAAAAGGTCATTCTGATTTTTTTGCCCAACTCCATGCCATACAAGCAACTGAGACACCCTCTGTGTCGCAGGACCTCCAATCCATCCTCTCTAAACATCAAGTGGGTTTTTCCACTCCCCAAGGAATCCCTCCTTCCTGTGGTGTTTATGATCATTCCATTACCCTTGTCCCAGGAAGCCTTCCTCCCAATATACATCCCTATCATCACCCCTTTTCCCAAAAAAATGAAATTGAGAAAATGGTTCAAGAACTGCTTAACGAAGGTGTTATCCACTCTAGTACTAGCCCCTACTCTTCTTCTGTGATCATGGTCCTGAAGAAAGAAGGTTCTTGGCACATGTGTTCTGACTTATGTGCCCTCAACAAACTCATAATTAAAGACAAATTTCCCATTCCTGTCATTGATGACCTCTTGGATGGATTTAGTGGTGCCCAGTTCTTTACTAAACTTGATCTTCATTTTGGCTACCACCAGATCCATATGAAAGAGGCAGACATACCTAAGAATTACTTTAGAGTTCATGAGGGCCAATATGAGTTTTTGGTCATTCCCTTTGGCTTGTGTACTACTCCCTCCACTTTCCAAAGACTCATGAATCATGTCTTCTGTCCTTTTCTCCGTCATTTTGTGTTAGTTTTCTTTGATGATATCCTCATCTATAGAAAAACCTGGACAGACCATGTTGCTCATGTGGATTGAGTTCTCCATCTATTCTCTCAGCACCGACTTTTCCTGAAAAAATGTAAATGTGATTTTGGCGCCTCAGAAGTTGAGTACTTGGGTCATCTTGTTGGTAAGGGCAACATCAAGGTGGATCATAAAAAGATTGAAGCTATGCAACACTGACCTAACTCAAAGACTCTCAAAAGATTGCGTGGATGTCTGGGCTTAATAGGTTATTATCGCAAGTTTGTTAAGAATTATGGAAAGATTGTGACACCTCTCACTGCACTCCTTAAAAACAATTCTTTCACTTGGACTCCAATAGCTGCTCAGGCTTTTCAAACCTTGAAGATGGCCATGTGCGCCACTCCAGTCTTGGCCCTTCCTGATTTCACAGATACCTTTGTCTTGGAATGTGACGCTTCAGGGAAAGGAATTGACATTGTCCTTATGCAAGAGGGTCAGCCTTTGGCCTTTACCAGCAAACAACTGTCTGAACGAAATTTGGGCAAATCTATCTAGGAAAAGGAAATGTTGGCTATTCTGCATGTCGTTGATCTTTGACACCCTTATCTATTGGGGAAATGCTTCCAAATTAAGACATATCATCAAAGACTCAAATATTTTCTAGAAAAATGCATTTCCTCCCGATAGCAACACAAATGGGTGACTAATATCTTTGGATATGATTATGAGATCATTTACAAGAAAGGAAAAGACAATGTGGTTGTGGATGCACTTTCTCGAAAATATGAAGATGAAGGGTCCCTTTTTTCTCTCTCCTTTAATGTACCAGATTGGCTCCAAGTTGTTCACCATGAATGGCTACACGATACCAAAAGTTCACATCTGATACAACAATTGCAGTCCAATTTTCCAGTTTCCCCAAGGTACTCTTAGCTCCATGATGAGCTTTGATACAAAGGCCATTTGTATTTAAGTAAACAGTCAAAACTTAAATCCACGGTACTTTATGAGCTTCATGCTACACCCACAGTTGGGCGCTCCAGGTTTACCAAAACCTATGACAGGTTCAAACGTTCTTTTTTCTGGGATGGTATGAAACAGGAAGTTTTGTGGCTGAATGTGACGTGTGTCAACGCAACAAGGGAGAAACAGTCAAATCTCCTAGCACACTACAACCGCTTCCGATTCCACCTATTATTTGGTGGGATATCTCTATGGATTTTATTGTAGGCTTATCTAAATCAGGAAATAAATCAATCATGATGGTGGTAGTTGATCGCCTTTCCAAATATGCTCATTTCTGTGCTCTTCAACACCCATTTACAACATCCACAGTGGCTCAAATTTTCATGGATCAGGTCTTCAAGCTTCATGGCATGTCGCATTCTATTGTTTTTTATCATGACCCAACTTTCACCAGCAATTTTTGGCAAGAACGTTTCAAGCTACAAGGCACCCAATTGCATCTCAGCACAACTTATCATCCCCAGACTGATGGTCAAACTGAAGTTGTCAACAAGTGTTTGGAAACATATTTGAGGTGTTTTGCATCCAAAATGAAAAATCAGTGGGTTCAATGGTTACCACTATCTGAATGGTCGTACAACACTTCATACCATACAACTACCCGCATAACTCGTTTTGAAGTGGTATATGGCCAAAATCCACCTTTAGTTCTCTCATATTTACTAGGTGTCTCAAAGGTCCAAGAGGTTGACCAAACGCTTACAATTCAAGAGGCTATTCTCCGTACCCTCAAATAAATTTGGTCATGGCCCATAATCACATGAAGAAACAAACATATCAAGGTCTCTTTGAATGTCAATTTGCAGCAGGGGATCAAGTGTTTCTTCGACTACAACCTTACAAGCAAAATTCCCTCAAGGTTGACCATTGTCAGAAAATGGCACCCAAATTTTATGGTCCTTATACCATTCTCAAGTGTCTGGGACAAGTGGACAATCAGTTAGATTTGCCTAGTCATTCTAAGCTACATCTTGTTTTTCATGTTTCCTTCTTAAATAAGGTGATTGGAACTAAGTGCCAAACTCAAACCAACCTTCTTGAGTTGGACAAAGAAGGCTCCATCTGGCTACAGCCACAAGCAGTTTTGGACCAGCGTGAGTGTTTCTTGCGTCAGTGAACCATCAAGGAAGTGTTAGTCCAGTGGAAAGATACAAACCCAACATATGCCACTTGGGAACCAACTACCATTCTGCAACAATTTCCACATCTCAAGCCTTGAGGACAAGGTTGTTTTTAAGGGGGAGGACATGTTAGGGACCTAACCCCTCACATAGGTAGAATATTATATTCTGATGTAATACAAGTCAATATTAATAAGGCCTAGCAATAAGGAAGAATAAGTTGAATGTAAAAATACCTAATAGAAGCTTCTGCTTCAAGAAGGATCATCCTCTAGATGGTTCTTTTGATAGACATATTTAGTATAAATAAGAGTCGAGGGTATGAGAACTCTATCTTGGATATTATTGTAATAAAGCTCTGTTCTGATGGAGGTTTTCCCCTCGAAGAGGCAAGTGAACATTGCCCTCAGTAATCAAATTTCTCTTTCTGGTGTTATTTTGGTATCATTTTGGTATTATTGTGGTGTTGTTATGGTTATATTGTTGTTCATCTGCCATTTCTAGCATTTTATTTCTATTATGCATACTTTTTATATCTGGAATATTACACTCAAATTCCAATTTTTGCTTTTTATCTGCTTGAATGATTGACTCATCCTCACCAAAAATGATCTATATCATAACTCTATTTAATCACATGAAATTGATCCAGATGGATATTGGTGGCCACCCACATATTCCAACTGGCTCCTCATGTACATTTTTGTTTAGCATGTCTTTCTGTACTGATTTATAATTGTGAGTTCTACATTTCTAGGGTTGTCTGAAGCCTCACACATTCTCCAAGTGGATACAGGTGGCCTCTCACCTAATCCAACTGGCTTATTTTGCATGTTTTCATGTCATCACATCTTGTTGTACTTTCAGGGCTATTTTGATGCCCTAATTTTTTTTGTTTTACTCATCATAGTCAAACTATGGACAGAGTCAAAGTCTAATGGTGGAATGTGTAGTTCTATCAAAAACCTTTCCAATGGGATATCACACGCCTAAAACGGAGGTCGTATGCAAAATTTATGACCCTAGGAAGTTGAGGTACCAAATTACACCAACTTACCCATAGGGCCCACATGACTTTTGGCATTTCACCTTCTAGGGTTAGGTTTTTGGATGTCTAGGGTTTTGGAATTCATGAGTAATATGAAAAGGGCCTATGGAGCCTCATTGTAATCCATTATGCTCAGACGAATGCACATAGCAGGCACATCTCTTCTTAGAGATAGCTACCACCATTCGAACAAGTTTCAGTTCTGCAGTTTTACAGTTTCATCCTATTTCATTATTTAATAGAAGATATTGTTCATTGAATATTTGTGTTATTCTTCCTATCTATGTGTTTATGGTATTCAATCTGTAATTAGTTCATTCTTCTCCTAAATCCAGATTAATGATATCAGAGGGGTTTGCTCTTCATTTATTTTTCTTCGTGCATGTCCTCGACAAGGTATGGGTACAAGAAGTTGAGACTCGAACCAATCGATCCATTACCATATCGGTCGCGCTGAGCCCATCAACAACCCATGGGAGACAAAAATAAATATGATGGAGCAAGAGATCCTATTAAAATGTTTCTCGAGGAAGCCCTTGCACGACAAAGAAACAAAATGATGGACAACTTTGCGTAGATTCTTCGACGACTTCCCACGAGAGAAGCATCTTCATCAGGCGGCCATGCAACCACCTTCAAGGTATAGGTAAATTTTGATATTCCATTATTTGAAGGACTGATAGATGCGGATGTTGTAGATAAATGGTTAAATATGCTCGAAGGATATTTTTTGGTCCACAATTTTTTCGATCGCTAAAATATCACTTTTTCACTTCTCAAGGTCATTCCCCATGTTAAATACTGGTGGGATACCTACTTTGAGCAAAGGGACGAATATGAAATTTTTGTAGTGGCCCCTACATGGGATTCCTTCCGGGACGCCATTAAAGAACAATACTACCCTGTTGGAAGCTACGAGGACCAGTACAACAAATGGACCACCCTACATCAAGAAAGGGATCAAAAAGTACTAGACTTCACCAATATTTTCCATACCCTCTGCACCAAATTGGGTATCAAATATTCTGATCATCATATGGTGCTCAAATACCATGGTTATTTGCATAGATTCATTCAAACAGAAATGAAGTTCCTAGACATCTCATTGGGCACAACTAATAGATACGTTTTCAAGATCGAGCAAAAATTTAAGCAGAAACGATGAGATTTTGGATCTGCAAACCCCTCAAAATCGAAGCATGGAAAAGGAAATCCCAACCCACACAGTAGGGGACTAATTCATGATGGTCTCCCTCAGGACAATCCATCCAAGCCGCAACACAAGAAGGGAAACGAGAATATGAACAAGGACATGGGAAAATGGTGTGAGTACCATAACATTCCTTGGCACAACACCGACAAATGCCGCTCCAAGAAGTCCCTCGTGGAAGAGTTGAAGGATCCGTGTCAGAGGATGATTTTGATTCCGAGTCAAATCCTAAAGGATGGAAGTAGATTATCTATGTTGAACCCAGTGCCACGATTGCTACCACCAAATTCTATCCAAGCGAACTATAAGAAATAGAGGAAGGGAAACGCCTCTTTCACTCGCATATGTGGGTCAAGGGGGATCCGATTCACTTCATTGTCGGCAATGGTAGTAAGAAGAACTTGATTTTAGAAGAGGTTGTCAAGTGGATGAACCTACCAACGACACCGCACCTGCAACCCTACACCATCGACTAGATTTGTCAAGGAAGAGATCTATGTGTCATCCATCAAATATGAGGTACTATGTGATATATACTCCCCTTGAAGTTTGTGATGTTATTTTAGGACAACCATATTTGTGGAAGCGTCAAGCTATGTATGAGTCTAGACCCCACAGTGTTATTATTACTTTGGGTAGACAATTGTATAGGATCCCAGAGGTGGCACCACCTACTGCTATTTCTTTAATCTCTGCTAAGAAATGCAGTAAGGTCATTTCATAGACTGGGAAGTTCATCTTCTTTTTGATTCATTCTCACAGTAAGCATAAGGTCTCTGCCACATCTGTGGCCTCTACACAACACCTCTCTTTGCAGCAAAAGAAAGTGGACGGGATCGTGGAAGAATACAGAGACATATTCATATCACCTACAGGGGTACCGACACACTGCCAAGTCAAGCATCCAATTGATATGACCCCTGATGCACCTCTACCTAATGGACCAATATATCAATGCTTGATGATGGATAATGACGAAATCAGGCGTCAGATCCAATAACTTCTTCAAAAGAGGCACATCAGACCCAACTCCTCCCCTTGCAGAAGCCTGATTATGCTGGTGCAGAAGAAGGATGGGACTTGGCAACTCTGCATTGATTACAGATCCTTAAACAAAATCAAATTCATGAACCACTATCCCATTCCCATGATTGATGACCTTCTTGACCAACTCAAGGGGGAAAAGTTCTTTAGCAAGATTGACCTGAAGTCTGACTACTACCAGGTTCCCATCGAACCAACGGATGTTTGGAAGACCTCCCTTTGGCTTAACAAATGCACCAAACACTTTTATGAGGTCTATGGATAATGTATTGAGATCCTTCACCAACTCCTTTGTGGTAGTATATTTGGATGACATCCTCATCTTCAACAGAACATGGGAGGAGCACATGTGGCATATTTAGTAGGTTTTGAGCACTCTATGGAAGCACAAGTTTTATGCCAACTTGGAAAAATGCTCATTTGGCATGACCAATGACGTCCAATACCTGGGATACATTGTTGATGAGCATGGTTTAGATGTTGATCCAGCTAATATCCAAGTCATCTGTGACTGGCCAGCCCCGACCACACTGACCGAGCTTTGGAGCTTCTTAGGACTTGCCAATTTTTACCGACAGTTCATGTTGTAATTATCCCATATTCCCTAGGCCCTCGGCTATGTGACCAAGGGTGGTGGTAGGGCCAAGTTTGTGTGGGGGAAGGAGCAAAAATGAGCATTCGAAGATCTGAAACATCATTTGTGCTCACCTCCAGTACTCTCCTTGCACGATCTACAACAACCATTTGAGATTGAGACTGATGCATCTGACTATGTTGTGGGTGTAGTTCTCACTCAACACGGGCATCCGGTAGCATACCACAGTGAGACACTCTCTGATACTATCCGTAAATACCCCACCTATGACAAGGAAATGTATTCCATTGTAAAATCCTGTCGTCAATGGAAACATTACATTTTGGGGACAGAGACAATCATACACACTGATCACAAGCATTTTCAGTTCATACAAGCACATGGGAAATTATAGAACAACTGTCATCATAAGTGGTCCACCTACCTGCAGCAGTTCCATCTCAACATCAAGTATAAGACAAGTATCTCCAATTGTGTCATTGAATGCCTCAGTCAGCCTACTGTGGCTGCACTTACCACTCTGCTCCATTCCTGTAGAGATGAAAGATTGGAGTGGCCCCAACTTTACCAGTAATATCTAGACTTCTCCACCACATATTAGCTCTTGGGTATAGGTGCCATTGTCATTGATTTTCACATTGAGGATAGATTCTTATGCCACCTGGGCCATCTCTTAGTTCCTACAAGCGAGCGTGAAAAGCTGATTGGGAAGCCCCCTACAGTCGGATGGTAGCACATTTTGGCATAGAGAAAAATGTGGTCGTCCTTCAGAAACATTTTTATTGGCCAAAACCTCAACTGGATGTCAGCAAGTATATCAGATCTTGCACTGCCTACGCCATTTCCAAGATGACCATCAAGAATAAAGGATTATACACCCCTCTGCCTATTCCTGAGAAGTCATGGGAGTCCATCTCCATGGATTACATGTTTGGTTTTTCATCCACCAAGCACGGAAATGACTGTGTGTTTGTGGTCATTGATCAGTTTTCGAAGATGTCCATACTCACAGCCTGTAAGAAGACTATCACAGTGATCGATGCTGCCAAGTTGTTCTTCGAACGAGTTTGGGTTCACTTTGGGATACCAAAAACCATCATCTCTGACCGAGACAACAGGTTCCTCCACACCTTTTGGTTGAGTCTCTCATCTCTGTTGGACACCAAGCTCAAAAAATCCACTTCTTTCCACCCCCAAACCAATAGCCAAACCGAGGTCGTCAATCGGATGATTGTGGACATCCTGTGCATGTACAATTCTAAGCATCCTCATGTAATGTCCCCAAGGTCAAGCACTATTGTAAATCATGTTTATGAAATGAATTGTAATTATGTTTTATAGGCTGGTGAGCCAAGTTAATATAAGTTGGTGGGCTTATGTGATTATTAGGCCAGAGTGCCTATGTGTTGAAGGCCAAGAGCTTGATTTTGTACATGTATCTATGCAGAACATTAATAAAAATATAAACACCACCGCGTACAGGCCGACACGATGAATGAGTGATGGGGGACTAAGATTCCATAGAGTGGACAAGGGATTAGGGGCTAGAATGTGGGAAAAGGGGCTAAGTGTTGAGCCTAGGGGCTTAAGTCCTTGGGAATAATATTTTAATATTATTCCAAAAGAACATGTGAATAATATGTTTTATCCTAAGTCCTTTTGGAAGGACAAGCAACTTCCAAATGGAAGGAAAAGCATGCTGAAGGAATGCATGCAGTTGCATGGGTGACAAGTGTCAACCCAGGCGCATGTAAATGCAATGGCTGAAATGAGTTGTGTTGGGGGTTACTCCACCATTTGACCCTTGACTTCCTGAGCGTGAACCCGTCCAACCTATGCAAGAGACCTGGTGCCATTCTGAAACCAGGGGCGAAGCCTGTGTGTTGATTTTGGGGATAGCCTGTGTTGATTTCTGAAAAGCCGATGCATCCTCTATCCGAGCGGATTGAGCCTGTGTGTGGAGTCTCTGTCCCAAAGCCATAACCGTGAGACCATCCTGTCATTGTTGATCTTGTTGGAAAACCCTTGTTTGTTTACCTCGTTGGCTGTTGTGGCCACGCAGTGCTGGACTGTGTGTGGCTTGTTGGCCAGTTTGTACAACACTCTCTCCAGGTGAGAGAGGTGATTGAAGTTGGAAGAACAGGTTGCTTGGCCTGTGAGAGATTCTCTCCAGGTGAGAGAGTGTGTAGAGGAAAGAGAGAACTCCTGGAAGGAACCCTGTAGCTGCCACAGAGCTTAGAGACTTCTGGTCCGGTCTGTTGCTGAAACCCAAGGCAAGGGAGGTTAGCAGTCGAAGGACTGTCTAGGTGACAGAGAAGGTGTATACTCTTGGGGTGGAACATGCATGTGGGGAAGGAGAGTCTGTGGGCAATGAGTATGAGTGGTTCTTGGGAGAGAATTCCTTCCTTGTGACTGTGTGTTTCCCCTACAACCTCAGCCTAGCCTAGGATTCCTTGCCTTGGGGTGGAGCTTAGTCCTAGCTCCGGGTTGACCTATTGTTGAGCTTAATGAGCAGTGTGGTCTAAGGCTGGGAGGTTTATGGAAGGCCTACACCTGATTGGTGGAATTGCCACCATTTCAAAGATAAGTACCAGATGATGTTTTTAATTACGTTTCTTCATGTCTGTGTATTTATATTTATCATGTATTATGTTGTGCATACGAATTAATGTTAATGCCATTGATTATTTATAATAGCAGTAATTCTTATGTTTACTTTGAGTTTAAATGTGTTTCATTTTCTTAAATGCATGTCATATATATATAATTAAGTATGAGATTGTTATTTCGTGAAGTAGCACCTGCCCAGTAGTGAAAGGGGGCGTTACATAATGGTCTCAGAGCGTTACAACTCAGAATGAAAGAGTGTTATAGAATGGTATCAGAGAATTACAACTCAGAATGAAAGAGTGTTATAGAATGGTATCAGAGCGTTACAACTTAGAATGAAAGAGTGTTACACCTCATACATGGGACGAGAGTCTCCCATATGTCCAACATAGTTACAACAAGGCTCTCTATAGTTCCACTGGCCATAGCCCATTTTAGGTGGGTCTGGGATTCCAACACTTGGGACCCATTGATGTTGCACTTCCTCTTGCCACCGCACACACAGACTCTTCCCATCATCATTCTGCATTCGACAAAGCTACCATATTCATTGAGAGGATTCAACACATCCACCAATAGGACCAGGAGATTTTGCAGAAATCCAATGCTAAGTACAAACAATACCATGATAAACACAGGGTACCACACTAGTTTTAGGTTGGTGAAAAAGTCTGGTTACATTTGCAGAAGGAGTGCCTCACCAGGCCCCATCAGAAGATTTGGCCAGTTCATTATGGGCCTTACACTATCACCAAGGTTGTGGGTAGAAATGATTTTGAGCTCAATCCAATATTTAATGTGGACCTCCTTCGGCCATATTTTCCACCATTATTGGACACCTATGAGATCGCCAAACAACTGACACCAACAAATATCAACCCTGACTACAGGGAAGACACATCCACCAATCAGATAGTTGACACACAGGTCAAGGGAACTTGCCAACAAAAGATCCAACTTTATTGGGTTGTCAAGGCAGGACAACTCCTACACCAAGGAAAGTGGCTCACTCGGGGCCAAATCCAGTAGAATTTTCCTCACCTAATGGGGGAACTCAATGCAATGGAGACCATTTCTTCCTAAGGGGGGAGGATTGATCCATATGGATATTGGTGTCCACCCACCTATTCCAAATGGCTCCTTGTGTCTGTTTTTTTTCAACACGTCTTTGTGTACTGCTTTATAATTGTGAGTTCTACACTTCTGGGGTTGTCTGAAGCCTTACACATTCTCCAGGTGGATATGGGTGGCCTCTTTCCTAATTCAACTAGCCTATTTTGTATGTTTTCATTTCAGCACATCTTGTTGTACTTTCAGGGCTGTTTTGAGGCCCTAAACATTGTTTTTTTGACTCGCCACAGTTAGACTGTAGATGGAGTCAGATTCTGATGACATAATGTGTATTTCTCTGAAATACCTTTCCAACGGGTTGTCACATGCCTAAAGCTAAGGTCATATGCAAAATTTATGACCCTAGGAAGTTGAGGTATCAAATTACACCAACTTACCCATAGGGCCCACATGACTTTTGGCATTTCACCTTCTAGGGTTAGTTTTTTGGATGTATAGGGTTTTGGCATTCATGAGTAATATGAAAAGGGCCTATGGAGCCTCATTGTAATCCATTATGCTCATACGGATGCACGTAGTAGCCACATTTCTTCTTTGAGATAGCTACCACCATTCGAGCAAGTTTCGGTTCTACAGTTTTACAGTTTTAACCTATTTCATTATTTAATAGAAGATATTGTTCACTGAATATTTGTGTTATTCTTCCTATCTCCGTGTTTATGGTATTCAATCTATAATCAGTTCATTCTTCTCCTAAATATGGATCATAAATCTTCCTCTCCTAAATATATGTTACTGTTTCAACTCACTTTTTCATTGTATTATTTTGTTTATTCAAGGGATTTATGTATTTCCATGATAATTACAGGATATATAGGATATATAATGGCACATTTAAATGCCTGAAAAGTCAGGAACTTCGTAGATTTTGTTCCATATTCCACACCTAAAACTCCTATTAACCCAGGAGAGGTCTTAGTGATAGACATCACTCGTCACACCAGAGAAGACAGTTTCCCTAAGTACAATGAAATATATAAAATATTCAACATTGTAGACTTCTCATTGGAGGATATAGACCTTGAAGTGTATCAAAATATACAGAAGAGTGGTATTAAGCTTGTGGCCACTTGACCAACTCTATTTTAGTACAGTGAGGCATCCCAGTGGTGTTTGAAATTGTTTGACCAAAGCACTGCTACAATTGTAAATAAATAAGGATAACAAATAGTGTCTTTAAGGCCTG
Source organism: Picea mariana (assembly GCA_032191745.1). Taxonomy (NCBI): domain Eukaryota; kingdom Viridiplantae; phylum Streptophyta; class Pinopsida; order Pinales; family Pinaceae; genus Picea; species Picea mariana. Next base: position 98,957 of record JASDQU011404591.1, read on the forward strand.
AAGATGTCGGTGTCAAATATCCCCTACCTCAGCCTATGTGTTCTCTCAATGAGACATTTTTAAAAGGGTTTTCTAGAAATACTAAAGAACCAGACCTATTAATGGAATATTGGTGGACAAATGAGGATAGACTGTTCAAACAAGGGAACAAGGTGTTCCCTACACACGAGTTCAAGACTCCATACAAGATTCTAATTGTTATGCCAAGTAGGATATATGGTGAGAAGAGCACACATTTCCAGATAGAATGGCTACCTATGGCATACATAATTGTAAAAATAGGATAAGTCTTCAATTGGGTAGAGATATTGACTTCTAATATTTTCCTTAACATGAAGAACATCCCAGGTATGAAGAAACCTTGTTTCTATATGTCTACATATATAATCAATGCCATCTATTCTTCCATATAATTTCCTACTCTCGGATGGAATTGGGACCATGATCAACCTTCTATACATATTTATTGTTCCGTCCTTTGGAACATAAATTATAAAAAAATGCCTCTATAATATTTGTGATTATTTCCTTGCTCCTCTCTATACTATCATTTTCAGATTCCCATGATATCGAACATCAAAGGAATGCATGGATGGAATGAAGGGTACAACAAATTGGTATTTAGGGAAGTATTACACTTATATCAAAGTGTATGGTGGTACTGGGGCCCCACATCTCTTGCCCTGTTTTGTTCCAAACCATTTATTGATTAGAGATATTTCCTACCAGACCATGGGAATGGGGGTAGCTTCCCTCTTTTTGTGAAACATTAAGAAGATTTCGTCTCTATTTCTTGTGCATATAGGAAACTACAGTTTATCAAATGGCCCACATGCTAGAAAATAGGTAGAGACCTTACAAGAGATATGTTTATGCATCGGATAAGAAAGAGGACGTGATCCACATGAGTTGGTAGTAAGTCATGTTATATTTGTGAGTCTCACCCATTCCAATATACATGTAGTCGATTTTGATGAATATGTATTCAAAGGAGTTCTTTTCTATGCAGAGGTATTGCAAAAATTTCCTAATGATCTTGATATACAAGGGATGCAATTATAACAAGAAGAAAAGAGGAGGATCTTATAGGAACAATTTTGAATTCTCTTGGATGAAGGCTAGAATAAATTGGAAACCAAGGAACAAGAAAAAATAAACAAAGCATATGAATTGGAAAGAAAAAGCATACAGACACATGAGGAATATCAGAAAAGGAAGGAAAAAAGGGGAAACAAAAAATTGATCCCAAGAAAACCCTTAAAGCAGGTGATAAGAAGCAACAAGACAACTTGCTGATGAAAGAAGAAAAAAAGAAGAAGAAGAGGCAGGGGCCCTGTTATCGCACAATATGTACTTGTCCAAATCGTGAGACAAGTAAAGGGGATTGGCGTAACAAACAAGATATCCTATCACTGTCACCTCAATAGGAAATCCCCACTTTTAGGGATGGATGAAAGTCAAACCTAAGGGAGGTGTCCCTAGTGACCAAAAAGTATGGGTTAGCTAAGGTTAAGGATAAGAATTTCCCCCCTCTCACTAGTCATTCAATTCAAATATTTCACAAGGTCTGTGTCCAAGAAAGACGAAGAAAATGAAAGTGATGAAGTGTACCTTCTTGGAACAAGACAACATAGCATATATATGACAATTTCAAGTACATATATGATAGTAAAGCTTCAAGAGATAGCAAACAAAGTGAAAATATGCTAGCTGATATAAAAATGCAGCAATGAACACATTTACAACAACATTTAACAAATTGTAACAACTGCAATAAAGACTCTTTATAATTGCTTGAAAATACAGTGAAAATATAGCATTTACTAAGCATAATGATAATCAAATGTCATAAGAAATTTCTGAAGTGTTTAGCTAGCATTAAAGTCAATCATGTAGAAAATTTGTTGTAGTTAGATGGCTGTAGCAAACATTTATAACAACAACAAGAAAGTTAGAGAACTAGGCTAAGTTAGTGTTAGAGTTAGTTAGTATAAGCTTAAGAGAATGGAGTTTAAGTGTTTGATCTATTAGGATATTTAGACACTTAGGTGTTAGTTAAGATCTACTTGGTCTAATATGTCATTAGGTAAAAGTGTGTTTCTTAGTGTGTCTCTTTAGTATGCATTACTATGCATTTGTGGTTAGGAAATCCAACAGTCACGATATGTTCCCGACATAGAGTGATCCGACGATTCATACTCTCATTGATCCATGGATTAACACTTGATTGGTCCATGATCTCTATTTAAAGAGAATGGAGGGTCATTTGCAAATGATTGATTGTGAGAAACTCTCTTGTAAAATCTCTCTGTAATCTTTTTCTTTGCATTAATAAATTGCTCCAAGTGGTCGCGTTGGTTGGGGATGTGGATGTTTCCCCGTAGGGGTTTTACCACATGAAAACATTGGTGTGTTGATATTTGATATGGTTATGTGAGTGGTTATTGAAGGTGTTCATCCTCTATTGGAATACCTGTGTTGTTGAACATGGTATCATAGCCTATTTGAAGACCCGCTCCTGTTGAAGATCGAGATCGTGAAGCCGAGTTGCCTCATCTCCACTTTCTATCATTTCCATACATTTATGGGCCGAGAGGACTATTCCATTGCATCTAGAGAGCTTGTTTCAGTTAGAAACAATTTTCGTTTCACTCGAAAAAGTTTCTGTTTGCCCAAGATACGACCATTAGAGTTAGATCCTGAGGTATAAAGCTTGAATACGCATTTTTTTTTAATTTTTGCAGAGTAGTATTTTGATTTTGTTTTGGTTTTGTTTTATTTATTTTCGGGTTGCTACTCTTTTAGATCCGCGTATGATTTTTTCCCCGCGCCTTGTGCGATCTCGAAAAATTAGAAACAAATAGGAAAAGGTGCATCTTCCGGGTAAGCTAACCGAGATCTAACGCTTGTTGTCATTGAGAAGCGAATTTTTTGTTTGTATGAAAAGAGTTTTATTTTAGCACGCTCTCCAAAAACAACAACTGGGAAATTTTTTTCTTGTGTAAAAAGAGTTTTTTTTTAGCACAACAACAACAACAACACCCCCAATTCTCCTTCTGAACATTACAATATGTTTTGCTAGATCATTTGGTTAAAAGTTGCCTTATTAAGTAAGAGGTCTTGAGTTCAAGTCTTTCTTTTGTTACTTTTTTTGAAAAAGTTCATGCTAAAATTGTAAAGTGTATTTCACTTCAAGTATAAAAGTGAATCAATATAAGTAGCTTTAATATTTTAATTTAGAGTTATTTATTTTGCAGACAACTTTTCTGTTATAAAGTAACTTCATTGTAAAAGTGATCCCCACTTCTCTTTATAAAAGTGGACCACTTAATAAAGCAACTTACACAATCACGTAGTCATTTGGTTACCGATTGTGCCTTTTTTAAAAATGGCATAACTCTAACATCAGAAGTCCATTTTCAGTGCCGGTTTTTTTAAAACCGCATAACTTTTCGAGCTTTTTCCATTCAGATAATCAATTTTAGTTTTTAAATCCACATTATCTGCATATTTAATATGGCTTCTACAATTACTATCTTTCTTACCAGCAACAACTACTGCCAATGGAAATCTCATATGGAAGGTTTATTAAGAAGTAAAGGTTTGTACCAGATTACCTTGGGAAAGGAAAAATCACCCACTAATGTTGATAAAAAAACCAAGTGGGATAATAGGAATGACGAAGCACGTGGACTAATTAGAATTTCCATCTCTCTTGATTTAAGGTACCACCTTCAAGATATTGATGACCCCAAAGAAGCTTGGAACATGATTGAATCTGTGTTTGGTAAACTCAATATTATTCGAGCACAACAGTTAGAAAATCAAATACTGACCTTGAGTCCAAATGATTTTTCGTGCCTTGGGGACTATCTATCTAGGTTTAGAACACTCAAAATTTTATGTGAAGAATATAAGATAAATATGGAGGAAGAGATTTGCATGTATATTAATCTTTCTAAGCTAGGTAGTGCATTTTTTGTGTTTGTATCTACCTTTTATGCCATGAGAGAGGTTCTAGGGGAAGAAGCTTATGAAACACCCACTCTTGATTCCTTTTGTGCTTCTTTGATTCGAGAGGAACATAAGCTTGTACAATTTGGAGTGATCAACACTGCAGGTCCCTCCAACAAAGCCTTAGTTGCCCAGCAGAAAGATAAACCCAAGTATCCCAAGAAGCAACATCCTCGCTAAAACAACAAACAACATAAGGGTCCCAAACTTGCTCAGACAACTTCAGCTCCTACTGGTGACAAAGGAGAAAAATATAAAAGTAAGAATACTAACAGACACTGCAACTTTTGTGATAATGATGGTCATGATGAGTCCAAATGTTTCAAGAAGATGGCAAATTTAGAAGCAGTGATGAAGAAGCACAACATCAGTATTGATTCTACTTCTTCTTCTCACGGACATGCACTTTTTGCTTCTAGTTTCTCCTTCAATTCAAATTCTACTAGTACTTCTTCTTTTGATGAGTGGCTTATTGATTCAGGAGCATCTTATCATATGGCTAAGGATAAAGCCATATTTTTTGCTCTAAATGAATGTAACACCAAGAAAATATTTGTTGGTGATGAGAGATCTCTTAGTGTTGTAGGATCTAGAACAGTTCAAGTAGATAATGGTCATTTCAATGATGTATTATGTGTTCCAAGTCTTTATTGTAACCTTCTATTAGTATATCAAATCACTCATTCAGGTGAAGGTAAAACCGTCGAGTTTTCACCTCACCAAGTTGTCATCAAGGATCTAAAAGATCCTAAGCATGTTCTTGCAACTGGAATTGTTGATGATATTACTAGGTTGTACAAGTTTGACAACTTTGGGTCATCAGCTTTTTCATTAGTTTTTGTTGCTTATAGAAATGACTTGAGCAAACTTTGGCATGAGCGGTTTGGTCATCTAAACTATCGCTCATT
>JASDQU011404592.1:0-30001 GCA_032191745.1 Picea mariana
AAGTATTTCAAAAAACAAAATATCAAAATTCTGATTACCTGCATGTTGGTAAACGACTTCAGGGCTTCTTAGATGAAGCTCTTTTCTCTCTGACTAAAATTGTAATCTCCTCCTGATGGGTTTCAGCTTGCAACTCTCCTTCCATAGAAGTGGCAATTTGAGCAAGGGCCTCTAATCCAAGTGGTCTATCTATGACATGCTCTTGAGGAAATGCTACCGTGGTGTCAATCTTCCAAGCAGCAGCAGCAGCTGCAACCTCCATGCCAATGTAACCACCTCCAATTATAACAAGTTTTTGGCACTTTGCATAGAAGATACCAATAAATCAGCATCAACAACATCTCGAATATAATGGACACCTGGCAAACTTCCTCCAATTGTGTCCGGCAACCTTGAAGCACTGCGAGGTAGTTGTAAGTGTTTGTGTTGAGATATCCAGGCCTGTCATTCAATCCCTTTGTCCTTATAAAGAATGGGGCTCTTTTAGAATTTCAAGAAATGTAGACCCTTGAATTAACTCCATCAGTAATTTTGGTACACCATAAGATTTCCCTGTTAACATACCTTTCTAATGAAAGATTGACTAGAATTGACAACCATCCTTTTCAATGAGAATCTGATTCTGAATGCAATCCAACTTGTTCTTGATTACAGAATTGGTTTGAGAATCATTTGGAATTTCTCTAGCCTCGGAAGATAGAAAAGTATCTCTGACCTGGGGTAAATTGTTCAGATAATTATAGTCCATCTTTTCTTCTTATTCCCATATGTCTAGAAATCATCTCTTTGATGTAGATGATAACATTGGGTAGAACGGATGTGTAAGGGATGGTCATCAACAATGACTTCATTTGGCCCCTTTATTTCCTTGGTGCAATCCAGAATGAAATGATGAGCTAAGTAATTGGTATGGGAGTTGTTTTTATCTTCATTCAAGAGCACAAAGCTTCCTTCCCCTTTTAAGTTAATATCCCCTACTTGTGCAGCTAAAATGATAATATTTGTGTGCCATGAAAGGAAGCTTCCCACCGATTCAGTCTGATGTTGTACATCTAAACTGTTGAAAAATGGAACCCTGTTATTGGTTATAGGTCTGGTACTTAAAACACACCTTCCACCAACACTGTTTTCAGATCTTCCACGTGAATTCTGACCTTCATCAGGTGCTACCTGAGTCACATCTCTTAAATTGTTTCTAGATTGACGACCCAAACCTACCTTGTCATTTAAAACCCTAGATCTAGAAGAAACTTCTTGCTCATTTTCCTGACAGAAGTAACCGCCATGCATTGACTAGATAAAGCTATTCTCTTGCTTCATACTGTCCTTCATTTCCAGCAAGTCTTCGGGAAAACCAATACGTGGACTTTTCATTGAATCTTCAGTATTGAAAAAAAAATATGGTGAGACACCTCTGTGACCCGTTTATCTAGAGATTCCATTCTTTTGGGCAGTTTCTCAATGGCAGGTCTCTCAGCACTGTCTTCATATCTGAATCACCTACAGTTTTAGTTGCCATCCGTACCAGACCCGCTTGTTCGGATTTTTTGGAGTATGTCTTCTCTGTACAGGCTTGAGCAATATTTGAATAGCTAAGGGGAATCGCCCAGAGCGACTGTTGAATGTAGAAAGATTCTGATCCACAATTGCCAAAGGAGAATTGCTTGAAAGAACCTTCAAGATCTAGTGGCAGAGGAGAACTGCATGCAGCCTGATAGTTGCGTTCATCTTATTATTTTTCTGAGAAGAATCCCATATGTATCGGGATATGAATCTCAACATTGATGACTATGATAGAGTAAAAGAGATGGCGCTTAGTTTGGGATTTGCTGAGCACATGGCTATAATTTCGTAGTTTGAAAGCAACCCGGACATGCAAGATTTATTCAGAAACTGATGCGTGATCTCCTTTTCTTACTAGCTGCTCTCATCAGGGAGTGTTAAATGAATCTGACGAGATCTTGCAATCGATCTAGATGCTATGTCGCTTCGTTCATTCCTGTATTTTATAAACCTAGGAGCATCCTCGGCTAAAACAAATGTATGTTGGCCATGAGGTTTATCAATCAGTCTAACAGTGTTCTCTTTTTTGTCCCCCTTTCTAGGAGCTTTTTGTAGATCCATTTACAAACCATACAAGGCATTTCCATATCCAACATGACTGGCATTTATCCAAGCCTCAAATTGAGATAATGAAATGCAATATCTACAATCCTTTGAATTGATGCCAGTTCGCGGCATCATAAAATCCAAGGCTTTAACTACCAGTTTGAGAACAGAAATGTGCAAGGTCTCCACTTTGTTAAAACAATTGGTATTTTCCTATATTCACTGAGCTACTTGGAATATTTCTCGAAATGGTCTTTACATGCGAAAACCTGGGTCCTGGTGCACCAATAGAAGGCTCCTTTCATGACACAAAAGATCTACAAGGGTAAGATGTGCTACCTTGACCTGAAATATGTTCACTATAATAGTCTGAGGGCTTTGAATAGGATACGGGTTCATTCTGATGTTGGTCCAAACGAGAATCTTTATCAAAAGAGTTATGTTCTTCCTTGATTTGTAATCTTGACTTTTGATCTAAGTTTCCAACTGAAACTTCCTACTCAAAGGAACATTCTTTTTCAACATGCAGACCTTTCTCCCTCATCTTCTGAACATCTTCTACCTCCTAGTTTTGTTCAGCCTCTCTTTTGGTAATCTTCTCCTCTAGCTCAAGAGGCTTGTTCTTTGTATTTGCTTTCCTCTATTTGGCAGCTCCCCGGACATTCCACCAGGTCTGAACCAATTATCTCTAAATGCACCCTTTTCCCTATTTGAATCATATGTATTCCAGATATTTTGTCCTCTATAATGAACGTCTGACCCATAACCTCTTGAAGGGTTTGCAACCTACCTCTCAAAAAATTGCTTGCCATTAGAAGAGGAATCCCTATTGCTGTAGCGTTCTGCCCTGTTTCAGCTTTCACCATGAAAAATTAAAACCTGCCTGTAGACTGTCTGTTTATTTGAAAACCAATAATTGAAAGTATCTAACTGCTCGTATGGGGAGCTTATTTTCTTTTTTCCTATTCCTACACTAACACTTTGCACTACTTCTTAATCACGTAAACTCATGCTTCCAATGAAGCCATGTAAGAAATTTATTTACAGGCATCATGCTAGATCTTGTCCCGAACAACAATGGAAGCCATATCATGCAGAAAAGAGGTTTAAATAGATGATAAAAACAATCTTCTTCTGACAAAAATATCCTTGGGTTTATGTTGCTCATAGAATCCAAATAGTCAACAATAGGGTCATCGAATTCACAAAGAAATACCTTTTTGAACTGTTGATCCAACTGAAAATTGAAATGATGTTGAAAGTTGCCTTTACTAATCTCACTATTGAATGTAGGCTGCTCAACCCTTGCCGGAGAAACATGTAGGATGGACTGCTGATCTGGACTTTTCAGCCCCTCACCTTCTTCTCCATATTTGCTGCAATTCCCTTGTGTCTGCACATCTGAAAGATGAAGGCTACCTTCATCATCTACTGCAAATCTAAATCCGGGATTTAGGTCTTCTCTGTTATTGGGATCAAGAGACTCGTGACTAGTATCAATTACAACATCGACACACTCTTGATCATGATTCTTGTGTTCTAGATGAAGATAAGACAGTCCCTGGAAATCTGGAATTTGTAGGCTATCCTCATCAACCTCTACAGATCTGAAACTGTCACTTGTTATCTTGTTAATTTGCTCATCATTTCCATTTTTTTCAGAAGAAACAATATGATTTTCATGACAACCTAAAACAGTGGATGCATTTAATACGATGTCAAAAGCATCACTAAAGTTATCATGGTGTGAATCACTGATCTCTTGCTCATAATGAAGAATATCCTTTACAACAACATATTTTTCATCAGTATCTAATTCTTTAGTCAATAATTGAAATTCATGACAACATTGAGGATAGAGAAGATCATCCAGAAATATCCCTTTACAAAACACATGGAAGGCATCACGAAAATCAGCCAAAGAGCTGATACTAGCAATAGGCAAAGATTGGTACCAATCACGAGCAATCCCTTCTAATGAAAAATAAAAGAGTCGGATCTGAACATCCTCATGCACTACGTGCAACCGATGCATGTAATCATGAAATTCCAGCAAATGTTCATCTGGCACTTCCCACTCTTCTCCTCGAAATCTGGGAAGACAGTTCTCCCATTCATCTCTAATAGGTACTTGATTAGGGAAACTAGCAATGCTTGAAAAATCACAGAACGCATACCTCTTGGCTAAGATCCTGTTCATATCATACCAGTGGAGTCACCAACAATTTTCTGAATAATGGAGTCGCCACTGAATTCGTCCTTCATGGAGTCACCAGATAGATGATTACAACCAAATGATGTCCAGGCTTTGTCTATCATCAAAGCTAGATCTATTTCATCTCCCAGGGAAGTTGAGCTTCGATCTCCTCTCCCCGACAACGACACCAATTTGTTATCACTCCAGGAAACTCTCCTAGGCTGTAAGTCGGAGATGCCTGGTAACTAACTCTTTTTGGGAAATATTTTCTTAATAATTGATGTGGTTTTTGGATCAAGATGAATATCTAGGGACTAGACCGTGTGTTTAATACTGTCTAGAGATACCAAATATCACAAGGCCTTTTAGGAATGCAATCAGACAAGGTTTGATTAAATAGAAGAGAAGATAGCTATTGAACCAGATTATACTCATAGAAAACAAGCACAATGGGTTTAATAACTAAGGAAATAACTTATGATTCTTAACTTAATCAATCAGTTAGTGAGATGACACTCACATGTAGATTGAATAAGTGCCAATAAAGAAATCATTCACTCATAAGATATCAGAGAACAGAAAAGAAAAATTCTGACAACACAACTGAAGGAAGCTTGCAATGTTTCATATATGAAGAATAAGTCTCTCTTATAGTAGCAACATGTATAACCCAACATCGAACCTATTGTTCATCTTCTATCCTAAGCTTTATAGCATTACAAAGTAGTTTTGAGATCCTGAAAACAGGGATCAAATATACTAAAGATAGTAACTCAAAATGCAGTTGCAAAATATGTGGGATGATCCCCAAAAATGAGGTCAATCCCAGATTTCATGGCCTTTCTTTCTTCTTGATTGTTGGTGAAGTGTAGGGCATCCTTCCAAGGCTGAATGATGACTCTCCAAGAGAGGCAAATTTGAATCTATTGAGATGGAAAAATACCCTAATTCTTTGTCTTGTCAAAAGATATCAAAAATCTTTGGAACACCTCTTCTTTCAACCACTTATCAAAAATAATTGTTGGTTTTGTCTTGATAATTTATCAGATGTTCATTCGAAAAGATTGCAAACCTTTTCAACTCGAAAAAACTTGATCTGTGCAAAAAATTGATTTTTCTGAACATGACAGGCTTTCGATGGTTACTTGGAAATCTTCTAGATGGATTAACTACCGAAAGTGCAGCTTTCAGTGGTTAATGAACAGTCGTCTTGTTCGCCTAAACCACCGAAAAGGAAGGTTTTACAGAAATAAACTGCCTTGGAAAAAATCAAATTTCTCAGTCATGGAGAGTCCGTTTTGCATGCCTGAATAGTCGATAGACATCTACAGATCATAAGCTTTCCAATGGTGCAATCATATTTGTATTTGGAGATAGGAAAGCTAGTCAAACATTCCCTACAATATTAGGCATCATTCTTGCAAAAATGCCAGTGCATTTTTTTATCATTAACACGGTGAATGTTGGCACCAGGATGAAGTGGAAAGAAGGACGATCATGGGGAAGAAAGCATGTGGGAAACTGAAGTGAAAACTGGAAAAATATCATCATGTGTGAATGCAAGAAAGCGTGCACAGCGGGAAGCGACAGCTGGATGAAGAACAACACGCGCATGGGAGAAAAACCTAGCGTAAGAAGGGTTAGGGTTTTGGTAATATTCTGTAAGTGGATGAAGAGCCCGAAATGTATAAATATAGATATGAAAGTATCATATGTGTGTGTGGTTTTTTTGGGTAGTAGTTGTTGTAGTTTTCATTGTTGAGTTTAGGTTAGCTCTTATGAAGATTGTGATTGTTATTGAGTGATTTTTCCGAGTATTGTTGTTGGCGATACATGAGGGGTTTGAATTGTATGAACCAAGTTTTGTAAGCTGTTGAGCAAGAAAGATATGAGGGAAGGTAGATCTAGGGATTAGACCACAGGCTGTAGAGCCTAGTGCAATCTAGTTCACCTCACATAGATCTTACCCACTTTTGTAGAGAACTGTAAGCACGTGGCGCAGGGAGATCAAGAACTACTATAATACAAGAGCCAAGAGCCAAATCTTTGTGGACGTAGCCCAGGAGGGGTGAACCACGGTAACTTCTATGTAATATGTTGAATGTTTTCATGGCTTTAACTTCTTTCAAGAAATAGATGACTATGATTGATGAATAACCAAATGCATTATTACAATCTGTTTATATTTTGTGTTATATGCATGTGATTCCTAGAAACAAGTAGATTACAGTAACTGTTTGCAGAACAAGGCCTTAATCAAGAAATCCCTTATCCCCTACTTTTTCCTAGGCTGTAAACACCCAAGTCTTACAGTCAACCATCCTTATCTATCTTGGGTGAGACTACACAGTACCTTCCGGGTGCTGCGTTGCCTTATGGTTTATCAGGAGGGCCGATAGTTAGAGACTTTTGTTGGAACCCCGAATGACATGAACCCTGGGTCAATAATTCAGATAACCTGAGAAGGGAGTTGATTAAACCCAACAAATGATTATGTTGCCATACTAAGAGGAACAAGATAGGACTGAGTAGATGATATAGAGTGGACAAGAACCATCAAAGAAGAAATGAGTTGTTAGAAGGGAATGTGGAGACCTTGGAAACCCACAAGAGAAGAAATAAAGGGTTGGTTGCGAACTTAAGAGCTAGAGTTTGCACAGAAAGACAATAGAAACCCTAGAATCACACCACGTGGATACCTGGATAAATATGTGTTTACAGATTTACATGAAATCTTTTTCTGTGATTTTCCGCACCTACTCCAGGAGTGGATCTTAAGGTTAACAAATAACCACCCGACAAACTGGATTCGACAACTAAATTGCACTCTAGTACAGATTTAGCAGTTGCAGCAGGTGAACAACAAATTCACCCACACAGTAGACATTTGTCTTGACATTATTGTGGTAGGATTCTTCATAGAGTCTGTAGTAGACACAGCGAAGTCATACAATGCAGCTGAGCAAGAATTTCTACAAGGACCTAGAGGAAGGTACATTCGATCCATGTCTACTTCTATCAAGATACTGCTATATAACAAAGGTGTAATGAAAATGGAATCAGATAGTTAGAATTCCCTGCACGCATGGGGGAAGGGGGGAAGCACTGACAGAAAGAGGAGGAATGGAAGGATGGAAAGATAAACAGAAGAAGGAAGAGGAACCCTTGGCCCTAATCTCGATGGATGATGACTAGCTCAAGTGGATCTTGGCATCATCGGGAATGATGCATAATGGAGCACCCTACCAATATAAGATAAACACCAAGAAGATATTCATAGCCGAAAGGGAGGTCTTGGCAAGCAATGAGGAAGATGTAGAGGATCTCTCGGCTATGGAGTAGATTGAGGAAATCTTGCGCGCCACCTACGAGAGGAAAACAAGAGACCCAAGAACGGAAGGAGAAAAAAGCCACCCCTTTCGTATCAATGTTAGTGTGGAACCCACAAACCCATGTGTGACCAATACACCACAAAGAACACCATCGTTTAGGCAACCAAAGTTCGGAGGAAGTCTGGCAGCAAGAAGTGCATATACACAAGGAGTGACAACTGGAGGAGCCAGTTCAAATAATCTTAGTCAAGTATCCACACCATGCGGAGGAGGTAGTAGCTCAGTACTCATAATGGAAGGATACGACCCTACTATCAAATTACCATAATTTCAAGGAGAAGCAGCGGAAGACCATGAGAATCATCTATTCATTTGCACTAAGATATGGGAAGCAAAGCAGAGCACCGATGACAACACCAAACTCGCACAGCTAGAGATCACGCTAAGAGACTGCGCACTAGACTGGTACATGAGTCTAGACACAAACAGTGCTCCCGGGACAAGAAGGACACTGGAGGACATTAAGAAACTACTAATTAATGAGTTCTAGAATCTGATCTTAGAGGATCAGTATATGAATGAGATGATTGAGATAAGATAGAAACCAGGAGAATCGGTATGGGAGATTGATCAGAGATTCAAGCGGTTAAAAGGGAAGTTAAAATACCTTATGACCGAGATGAAAAATCGGCACCTGTTTGTCAACTCACTACTCCCACACTTAAAATATCCACTATGACAACAGAAGTTTCAGACACAAGCAGAGGCTCTGCAGGTAGCCTTGCGATTGGAAGAGAATTAGTACCAGCAGATGGACATGACTATCGAAGAACTGAAAGAGGATCTGAAGAACTTAACATTTCAGCTGAACTAGAATAAGAACAAGGACAAACAAGAAGTCATTTGGTTTACCACATGTCGGACAGAAGGACACCACAAAAACGAATGTCCGACATTCGCAAAGTATATGGCAACAGGCATGCCAAACCTATGGCCACAAGGGGGATTATGGTGCGACATCTACAAGAAACCAGGTCATGGTCTGTACCATTGCACGATGATGCAGAAATACCAAATAGTCCCAATAAACTCATATTGCACATTTTGCAAGTCAGTTGGCCACGATGAAAAAGATTGTCGAACTATGGAGCTGATGCGGGAAAGAACCTCAGACGCATATAGGGTACATGCAGAAATGATGACTGGGCAGGCAACACCATAGTTCACTCAAGCCATAGCACCATACAACACTGCGCAACAACAGTATAATACTGCACAACAACCTTACAATAATGCGCAGTCGCAGTACAACCCAGCACATCCCCAGTACAATACCGCGCAATATAATCAAGGACCACAATATAACGTGCCACGAGGTGATCGCATAGCCTATAGAGGAGAATGACGAGCTAGAGGAGGTTTCAGATGTGGAAGAGGACCAGTCACATGTCATAATTTCCAGCAACCAGGACATTATGAACAGGAATGCCCACTTCCACCAGTGACCTATATGTATTGTTGCGCTTTGGACAACAATACAGAGGAATGTATGACACTACTCGTAAAGATCCAGGAAAAAAGGAACCAAAATAACCAAAATCTTCAGTGGATTTCAGCCGAAGTGAGGGATGACGAACAAAAGATTAGCATAGTCACTCGAGGAGGAACAAGAATAGGAAACGGCGTAGTTCGACAGGACCCAATGCAGACCCAAATGGTAAATAAGAACCCCAACCCCAAGAAGTAGTTTGATGTGCAAAAGGAAAAGGAGATCTCTATAGAAGCCCGACAAGAATTCTAGAAGGAGGACATAACGTTGACTGTGCAGCAGAACAAGGAAGCCCCGGAATATGACATGCCGCCATCACTGGACCATACCAACAAAACGCAACCTAAGGAAAAAGTAAGTATTATCAAAGACTTTTTGCAATCATGCATCAAAATGTTAAGTGATCCTTTATCTATCAAAGTATTGCAAAACATCCTAGAGAAATGTAGCAGCAAGACAAAACAGAAGCCAGAATTGAAAAATGTCAACCACCTACACACAAGAAGAAGAACAAGTAGATAATTTAGAATCATTGTTAATATTGGGGATTTCAACATGGGAGATATTATACTAGATCTAGGATCCGAAGTGAACGTACTACCAAAAACTACATGGCAATGCATGGGAGAACCTACACTGGGATACTCAATTGTTCAATTAAAACTAGCAAATCAACATAGAGTCCTACCAATAGGTAGAATGAAAGGAGTAACTGTAGATCTGGATGGGGTGCGCACCAAGGCAGACTTTGAAGTCATTGAAATAGTAGATGGTACAACACCTTACCCAACTCTACTTGGTCTGGATTGGGCATTCGAAAAATAGGCCATAATTAACCTAAAAACTAGAAAAATGACATTTGAGTTAGGAGACTACAGGGTTATAGCCCCACTCGACCCATCAAAAGGTGAGAGGTTCATAGAACATGCTTGCTTGGATCTAGACAAAATTGGCCAGTTGTAAAGAACAAATGTGTGCGATGTGGACTATATAAACCCAACTGTAGATGGGATACTCAGTTGGCAGAGAATTAGTTCATGCACAATAGACTCAGACATTGGGTTAGAAAACTGGTAGCAAAGACTACACGAAGTATCCACAAGAAGGTGTGCAAGAATAGACCATGCAGTAAGATGGCTTGGCGCAGAAATCAAAGAACCACCCAGTTTTCATGGACTAAATTATTTGGAAACTTTCTTGACACAATACGAAGATGAAGTCCTAGAGAGCTAGAGACTATTGGCACTAGATTTAGCACTAAAGGCTACACCCACAAGATGGTGGGGTACACACAAAGAGACTATCACAAATTGGTACCAATGCAAATGATTACTGTGCATAAGGTTCGGTGCCGAATAGATATGGAACAACTGACAAAAATATGATTGACTCAGAAAGCCAGTAGAACACTTGGAGGCATGTAAAACACTATGGAAAATGATGCCACCAGAAGAATGGCCTCACCACTTCAGTCACACTTTAGCAGGCATACTGGTGAATTGGTATATAGACCAGGAGATGCGAAAAGGAACCAACACATGGGAGACACTCCAACAAAACCTTACAGTCACTTTCTCATTCAAGCATGAGAACCACAACATAGACACAACCCTGAAACGGATCAGAGATGTCATATTCATTACATAATCAGAAGTGGAAGTTGCCACAGAGGTACAACAGTGAAATAAGCAAATAGCCAAGGAATTGTTGTCATACTACCAGGTACAAGAATAAGCACCAAATGAAAATGATCCACGCAATATTCAAATCACAGAAGTCGAAGGTGAGAGAGAGGTGGAAGGACCACCCTTAGAATCAGAGGTCATATCTATGCCAATCAATATCAAGAAGGTTAACATAGGGACTGTCAAGTAGCCCAAAATGGCCAGCATTGGAGATTATTGGGACGAATAGACGTTAGGAAGCATCACAGAATTGTTACGCGAATACAACGACTTTTTTCCCACAACCTTTACAGAGATGAAAGGAATAGCCAAAGAATTAGGAGAAATGAAGATACCACTCGGAACTGATGTGAGACCCATTAAACAACGACCATATAGACTGAACCCCATCTACAAACATAAATTCAAAGACGAGATCGACAGAATGCTTGAGGCTGGCATCATCGAATAAGTCGAAGAATCGGAATGGATAAGCCCGATGGTAGTACAGGACAAGAAACAGGGAAGAGGGATCATGATATGTGTCAACCTGAGGAAGTTGAATGATGCCTGCTTACACGACCCATTCCCCACACCATTCATAGATGAAGTACTCGAGAACATAGGAGGACACGAAGCCTATTCATTCACTGATGGATTCTCGAGATATCATCATATTAAGATAGCACAAGAGGATAGACACACGACCACATTTGCGACAGAATGGGGATCTTATCAGTACACAGTCATGCCATTCGGATTGAAGAATGCACCTGTGATATTCTCCAGAGTGGTCATCGTAGCATTTAAGGAATTCATCCACCAATTTCTCGAAGTATACCTGGATGATTGGACGGTTTATAGCCTGTTAAAAAACCATGTGGAAGTTTTACGCCTGATGTTAGAACGATGTAGATAGTGTCAGATATCACTGAATATCAAGAAATGCATATTTGGAACACCATTTGGGATACTACTGGGAAACATAGTATGCAAACAGGGTTTAGTAATGGACCTGGCCAAGATCGCAGTCATTGTTAACCTACGAGCACCAAAAATAGTTTGCCAACTAAGAGCAATGTTAGGACATATGGAATACTACAGGAAATTCATCAAAGGCTACGCGCAGATTACATCACCTATGGAAAAACTATTAAGGAAGGATACCAAGTACCAATGGAATGATGAGTGCCAACACGGTCTGGATACCCTAAAGGAAAATATGGTCACGACACCGATATTGGTATTTCGAGACTAGGAGAAGACATTCCATGCACATGTAGATGCATCAGCAATAGCACTTGGAGCTATTTTAGCGCAACCAGGAGTAGGAGACTTGGATCACCCGATAGCGTTCGCAAGAAATAAATTATCAGACTCAGAACAAAATTATAACATGACAAAAAGAGAAGGCTTAGATATGGTTTACGCACTATAGAAATACAAACATTACCTATTGGGAAAACACTTTAAGATGTTTACAGATCACTCAGCCCTAAAATACCTAGTTAATAAGGTAGTGTTGGGGGGGAGAATACGTTGATGGTTACTGATATTTCAATAATTTGACTTCGAGGTAATAGTCAAACTAGGGAAACTGAATGCAGGGCCTGACCACTTATCAAGGGTCACAAATGGAGAGGAACCAACAAATTTTGAGGACAACTTTCCAGATGCACAACTCTTCTTAGTACGGATTGTTGACGATTACTTCGCAGAAATCATCTAGTACTTGAGCACAGGTACTGTGCCGCAGGGATATACCACTGCGCAGAAAAAGAACCTGGTAGTCCACACAACCAACTATCAACTGATCGCAAGGAATCTATACAAAATGGGTGCAGATAGTATCTTACAACGATATGTACTAGACCACGAATGACCAAGAATTTTAGCAGAAGCCCACAAAGGAATAGCAGGAGGGCATTATGCAGGAAAATCTACTGTGCAAAAGGTACTATGCACAGGATTATGGTGTCCAATGATCCATCGAGACTCGAAAGAATATTGTCAGCAATGCGATGTTTGTCAACGGGTCGACAAACCCAACAAAAGGGACGAGATGTCACTACGACCGCAAGTGACACTTCAGGCATTTGAAAAATGGGCAATAGACTTTGTGGGACCCATTAACCCACCCGCCAAGAGAACAGGGGTGAGATACATTATCACCGTGATAGAATACTTAACGAGATGGGTGGAAGCTGCACCAGTAAAAGATTGCATCACAGAGACAGTTGCCCACTTTATTTTCGAATAGGTAATTACAAGATTTGGGTGCCCAAGATTTCTGATGAGCGACCAAGGAACACACTTCATCAACAACACCATCCGAGTGATACTTGAAGAATTTAAATTTCATCACCAACAAAGAAAACCATATCACCCACAGGCTAATGACACGGTAGAAGCCTTCAACAAAATTCTAGAGAACGCCCTGATGAAGATATGTAACGTCAACAGGGACGATTGGGATCTCAAGGTACCAGCAATACTATAAGCATATAGAACCACATGTAAATAATTGATAGGTCACACACCATTCAAACTGGTCTATGGTCAAGAAGCAGTAGTACCATTAGAATTTCTAATACCTAGTCTACGTGTAGCAGCTATCACACAAATGATAGAACGAGGCATAGTCCAGGAACGACTGGATCAATTACTCTCAATGGAGGAAGACTGAATCTTGGTAGGATTCCATCAAAAAGTACATAAAGTGAGAGACAAAGTGTGGCACGACCACCACATGAAGAGAAAGATGTTCAAGGAAGGAGATCTAGTATTTCTCTATGACAGTAAAGCACTATAGCACCCAGGGAAGCTCAGGATTCATTCGCTAGGACCATACAAGGTAAAATATTTCACATATGGAGGAGTTGTACAGTTGAAAGACCTAGCAAGCGCAGACCTCAGAGGAATGATCAACAGGAGTTGGATGAAGCTATACAAAGATAGTCGACTATCCACCACGCACTAAAAAAAAAAAAAAGAGAGACAATGGCCATATCAGAAACAGAAACAAGAGGGAAAAGGAAAGTCATCAAAAGCACACTAACATGACAGCATGAGGCAAAATTAAAGGAAGGGAAGGATGGATGGGATGTCACACTAAATGCACCAACTGGCAATGGTGAAGTAGCTATAAGGGCAGGTATGAAACCACCGTGGATGCAGTGAACCCATGCTTATGGTGCATTAATCACACAAGGCAGGAAGCGTGCTCAACAAGTTTCATGGCACACCCATACAACACATGAGCACAGAAACAATTAGTCTATTCACAAAAGAAGAATGAAGAAAGAGAAATAGCAGCCCAAATGCACAGAGTGGGATCACAGAGCTTATCTGAGCTATTTCAACCAAATAAACGTTCAACAGAAACGAGTATGGCACCACCAAAGCTCACAGAACCAGGCCAGATAGTCAGATCAACCAGGGTTCAAACTAGGTTGCAAGGAACACGGGAAGAAAATGAGCAGCATCCACTGGAGATTGTTGATATTAACGAAATCTCATCACCGGAGGATATTCCAGTCAAATCAACATCGATCCAGGATGAGATCCCACAACCCCAAGAAAAAAACATGAAAGAGGATATGCCAACAATAGCGCAGGAACTTCATAATCAAGCAGTAGGAACTCATCGGGAAGGACAGCCAGAAAACGTCGAAGTAGCCACGGAAATAAACAGAAGAACACAGAACCTGGAAGCAGAGCTCCAACCAAAGGTTCCACAAATACCCATCCCTGACTTTTCTTTTTCAGACGAGTCGATTGGTGAAATGGGTAAATATTGGGAAGAATGGATGGCGAAGGAGCAACTGAAATATACTAGAACTTCAAACCAGCCAACATAGCCGGAAGACATGATTCAGATACCGAGCTTGCCTCAAAAGAGACCAGCTGCAAAGATTGTGCTACCTTTCACACCAGAAGGCATACAAGTGGACTCGTAGTTATTGGGTCACGTCGGGAAGCTCAAGTTTTTCGACCATGATGTAGCAGATGAAAGAAAATATCCATAGCTTGCACCACAAGTTTTTTCAGAGACAATAGTCATGAACCCTTTCGGAGGAACTATTACTAAGCCACGCAAGTGGGCAGTCAGACTGGATAGAACCAGAATCTTAGGATTGTTGAAGATACCACACTTTGGCAGAGGCCAATATGCGATGGCATGCGTCAAACAAATGTTAGAAGTTACGCATGGAGGGGATGTATGGTTGGATAAACCTGTCCCCATAACTATTGAACTCATTACTCAAATTACAGGACTACCCATCCGAGGTATGGATACTGCATTGATACTGGACAACAAGTCCAAGGAAAAAGCATTGGCAGAAGAAATGAAGAAGAAATATGGAACTGATAGGGGGACAAGAGGCATCATAATCAAGAGAATTAACGATGCCACGACACAACTGGGAGAAAATATCTTAGCATGCAAACTGCTAAGACAATGCTGTAAAGATGAAGTACCGATAGGAGTTATCGTAGTTGCAGCTCAGTGCACAAAAGGCACCTTCATGAGTTGGGCACCATACCTTTCAAACTTGTTCCAAATCGACTCTAAAGACATGCAAGAAGCAAGTACGGAGTTTCACTACTCATGGCTTCTTACTCTCATCGCTTTCATGGGATGGAAAGAACCGGACTACGTCATTTTCGATACCACACCATAGCCAGGAGGAGCGAGATATCGCGTCTTGAAATCCACACCACTGGGCAAGCATAAGAAGGGAAATGGAATTATATTTGAAGCCTACCTATGGGAAATGCAGGAAGCAATCAATCGAGCATGGAGGATAACACCAGAGGCTGTCGTATGATTTGGGGGCATCACCAATTTTTGGGCTAGACGACAAGCCATGTGGATACAGCCAAGACAGGACTCACATAAACAGTGGCTACAAATGCATTATTGCGTCATTGAGGGAGACATCGAGATGATCATCCACGAGTGGCCCGATGAATGGAAGATCCCAACCATACCCAGAACAGTATCGGGGCAAAAAACAGAAGGAGGGGCTCTACAACCGGAAGCACATCAAGTCCCAATACCCAAGAAACCAAGAATGGGCCAAATCAAGTTGACTCGGACAGAGGACGGTCCAGAGCAGCCAGGGACCCAGAAGGGGAGAACAAAAACGACTCAGCCAACCAATGAACAGCATAACCTGGCTGAGGGAGCACAGGGAACCACGATGAAACCCATCACACAAGAAATAAGGGGAACTAAGAGACCAGTGGTACAGGAAACAAGTGCGCGCAAGAAATCAAAGGTACAACGATCACCACCAAAATACAGAATCACAGAGGACGATGAAGAGATGATTTCCATAATGGTTCAGGATTGTCTCGCAGAGGACTTTGATCATGCAGCGCACCACGGGTATAAACTGCAGAAGGAGCTGGCAGAAATGGGGCAACTCCTGAAGAAATTTGGAGAAGCCCAGATCACAAGTAGCAGCAGAGGCACAAAGCCATCAAGCACACAGACCACATAAGGAATGGAGGTAGGAGAACGCGACTCAGTTCTTTCGAAACCACATTCCATGGTTTACATAAAGTTGGGCATGCTATGAATGGATGAGATTGTGGGACAAACACCACTAAAGGATTTGGATCAGATCCAATTGGTTCTAACATGGGTTCCAAAAAAGGTCTTATACCAATTACAGGTTAGCATCGACCATGAGATACAGTCTCGAGCACATAAAAATGTGGTCGAGCTACAACAAGCAACAAAGAAGCAGGAAACACTAGAAATAGTTTGCGTGTAGGCCAAATCTGAAACACGGGATGAAAAGGAACACAGGAATGAGTTGGAACATAGAGTGGAAGACATTTTTGGGAAACCTCCAACTACTGCACAAGGAAGTGAACTCCTAGCGGCAGAAAAGATCGATCAGATTGAGTAGGCAATTGATCAGTATCAGAAGGAGATCGAGACTGTCCGGGGATAGATTAGACCAACCACTCCACCAGCAGTAAAGGAGTAGAGGAAACAGGAAGCAACAGTGCAACTACAGGAGTTGGAAAAATAGGTCAGCACAGCATCCAACTTGTTGGATAAAGCAACTCAACTCTGGACAAAGCTGGAAGAGGACCCACAGGTCCAATAATGGGACATGGAGGAGGAAAGGATCAATGCAATGATCCAAGAATTCAAGCAACAACAAAAAACCATCCCAATCCTAGAACGGGTCAAGGAGACACAAGAGATAAAGAAGTTACAGGCAGAACTTCTCACTGCACAAACACGAAAATAGGAGCGTCAGGCTCAAATAGAACCATTGTAGGAACGAATAGAAGGAAGAAGAAGCCAGAACACAATCCACATGGACTCAGCTGGAATGTACAGGACTAATCAGCGAAGAAGTAGTAATGCAAATAGTTGATATTATCAAGGAGAAAACTGCGCAGGCACTGAAAAAAGTAGAAGAATTGCAGGAGAAGTTCCAGATGATCACCAGGGAGATTGAGGAAGAACATCGCAATTAGGTGACTCGGGACGAGTCACATGTCAGTGTTGGGGGCCTGTTGGCACCAGGCCAAATTGGAAAGAAGGATGGTCATGGGGAAGAAATCGTGCGGGAAACTGAAGTGACAACTGGAAAATATCATCACGCATGAATGCAAGAAAGCGTGCACAGCGGGAAGCGACAGTTGGAAGAAGAACAACACACGCATGGGAGAAAAACCTAACGTAAGAAGGGTTAGGGTTTTGGTAATATTCTGTAAGTGGATGAAGAGCCTCAAATGTATAAATATAGATACAAAAGTATCATATGTGTATGTGGTTTTTTTCCGTAGTAGTTGTTGTAGTTGTCATTGTTGAGTTTAGGTTAGCTCTTATGAAGATTGCAATTGTTATTGAGTGATTTTTCCGAGTATTGTTGTTGGCGATACGTGAGGGGTTTGAATTGTATGAACCAAGTTTTGTAAGCTATTGATCAAGAAAGATATGGGGGAAGGTAGATCTGGGGATTAGACCACAGGTTGTAGAGCCTGGTGCGATCTAGTTCGCTTCACATAGATCTTACCCACTTTTGTGGAGAATTTTAAGCACGCAGCGTAGGGAGATCAAGAACTACTATAATACAAGAGCTAAGAGCCAAATATTTGTGGACGTATCCCAGGAGGGGTGAACCACGGTAACTTCTGTGTAATATGTTGAATGTTTGCATAAATTTAACTTCATTCAAGCAATATATGACTATGATTGATGAATAACCAAATGCATTATTACAATCTGTTTATATTTTGAGTTATATGCATGCGATTCCTAGAAACAAGTAGATTACTATAACAGTTCGCAAAACAGGGCCTTAATCAAGAAATCCTACTCTGTCCTAGGCTCTAAACACCTGAGTCTTACAGTCAACCATCCTTTTCTATCTCGGGTGAGACTGTGCAGTACCTTCTGGGCACTGCATTTCCTTCTGGTTTACCAGGAGGGCCGATAGTTAGAGACTTTTGTTAGAACCCCGAATGTCATGAACCCTGGGTCAATAATTCAGATAACCTGAGAAGGGAGTTGATTAAACCCAATAGTGAGCATATTTTCCTTTAGGGTATCCAGACCATGTTGGCACTCATCATTCCATTGGTACTTGGTATCCTTCCTTAATAGTTTTTCCATAGGCGTTGTAATCTGCGCGTAGCCTTTGATGAATTTCCTATAGTATCTTGTATTTCCTAACGTTGCTCTTAGTTGGTGAACTGTTTTTGGTGCTAGTAGGTTAACAATGACTGCGATCTTGGTCGGGTCCATTACTAAACCCTGTTTTCATACTATGTGTCCCAGTAGTATCCCAAATGGTGTTCCAAATATGCATTTCTTGATATTCAGTGATATCTGGCACTGTCGGCATCGTTCTAACATCAGGTGTAAAACTTTCACATGGTTTTTTAACACGCTATAAATTGTTCAATCATCCAGGTAGACTTCAAGAAATTGGTGGATGAATTACTTAAATGCTGTGATGACCACTCTGGAGAATATCGTAGGTGCATTCTTCAATCCGAATGGCATGACTGTGTACTGATAAGATCCCCATTTTGTCGCAAATGTTGTCTTGTGTCTATCCTCTTGTGCTATCTCAATCTGATCATATCCCAAGAATCCATCGGTGAATGAATAGGCTTCGTGTCCTCCTACGTTCTCGAGTACTTTGTCCATGAATGGTGTGGGGAATGGGTCATGTAAGCAAGCATCATTCAACTTCCTCAGGTCGACACATATCCTAATCCCTCTTCCCTGTTTCTTTCCCTGTACTACCATCGGGCTTATCCATTCCAATTCTTTGACTGATTCAATGATGTCGACCTCGATCATCTTGTCGATCTCATCTTTGACTTTCTGTTTGTAGATGGGGTTCAGTCTGTATAGTCGTTGTTTAATGGGTCTCGCATCAGGTCTGAGTGGTATCTTCATTTCTCCTAATTCTCTGGCTATTCCTTTCATCTTTGTCAAGGTTGTGGGAAAAAAGTCGTTGTATTCGTGTAACAATTCTGTGATGCTTCCTAATGTTTGTTCGTCCCCATAATCTCCAATGCTGACCATCTTGTGCTGCTCGGCGGTCCCTATGTTAACCTTCTTGATCTTGATTGGCACAGAGATGACCTCTAATTCTAAGGGTGGTCCTTCCACCTCTCGCTCGCCTTCGATTTCTTTGATCTGAATGTCGTGCAGATCATCTTCATCTGGTGCTTCTTCCTATACCTAGTAGCATGACAACATTTCATTGACTGTCTACTTATTCCACTGTTGTACTTCTGTGACAACTTCCACTTCCGATTATGTAATGAATATGACATCTCTGATCCATTTCAGGGCTGTGTCTATGTTGGGGTTCTCATGCTCCAATGAGAAAGTGACTGTAAGGTTCTGTTGGAGTGTCGCCCATGTCTTGGTTCCTTTTCGCATCTCTTGGTCTATATACCAATTCCTTGGTATGCCTGCTAAAGTATGACTGAAGTGGTGAGGCTATTCTTTTGGTGGCGTCATTTTCCATAGTGTTTTACACGCCTCCAAGTGTTTTTTTGGCCTTTCGAATCCATCATATTTTTGTCGGTTGTTCCATATATGTTCTGCACCGAACCTTATGCACAATAATCGTTTTCATTGGTACCAATCTGTGATAGTCTCTTTGTGCGTACCCCACCATCTTGCGGGTGTAGCCTTTAGTGCTAAATCTAGTTCTAATAGTCTATGGTTCTCTAAGACTTCATCTTTGTATTGTGTCAAGAAAGTTTCCAAATCATTTAGTCCATGAAAATTGGGTGGTTCTTTGATTTCTGCGCCAAGCCATCTTACTGCATGGTCTATCTTGCACACCTTCTTGTGGATACTTCGTGTAGTCTTTGCTGCCAGTTTTCTAACCCAATGTCTGAGTCTATTGTGCATGAAGTAATGCTCCACCAACTGAGTATCCCATCTGCAATTGGGTTTATATAGTCTGCATTGCGCGCAGTTGTTCTGTACAACTAGCTGATTTCGTCTAGATCCAGGTAAGTGGGTTCTACGAACCTCTCACCTTCTGATGGGTCGAGTGGAGCTATAACCCTATAGTCTCCTGACTCAAATGTCATTTTTTTGGTTTTCAAGTTAATTATGGCCTGGTTGTCGAATTCCCAATCCAGACCAAGTAACGTTGGGTAAGGTGTTGTACCATCTACTATTTCGATGACTTCAAAGTTTGCCTTGTGTGCACCCCATCCAGATCTACGATTACTCCTTTCAGTCTACCTATTGGTAGGACTCTATGTTGATTCGCTAGTTTTAATTGAACAGATGAGTATCCTAGTGTAGGTTCTCCCATGCATTGCCATGTATTTTTTGGTAGTACGTTCACTTCGGAACCTATATCTAGTATAATATCTCCCATGTTGAAATCCCCAATATTAGCATTGATTCTAAATTTTGTACTTGTTCTTCTTCTTGTGTGTAGGTGGTTGACAGTTTTCAATTATGGATTTTGTTCCATCTCGCTGCTACATTTCTCTAGGATTTTTTGCAATACTTTGATAGATAAAGGATCACTTAACATTTTGATGCATGATTGCAAAAAGTCTTTGATAGTACTTACTTGTTCCTTAGGTTGTGTTCTGTTGGTATGGTCCAGTGATGGTGGCATGTCATATTCTAAGGCTTCCTTGTTCTGCTACACAGTCAGTGCTATGTCCTCCTTCTGGAATTCTTGTCAGACTTCTATAAATATCTCCTTTTCCTTTTGCACATCGAACTGCTTCTTGGGGTCGAGGTTCTTCTTTACCCATTGGGTCTACGCTGGGTCCTGTAGAACTGCATTGTTTCCTATTCTCGTTCCTCCTCGAGTGACTATGTTAATGCTCTATCCCTCATCCCTCACTTTGGCTAAAATCCACTGAACATTTTGGTTATTTTGGTTCCTTTTTTTCCTAGATCTTTACAAGTAGTGTTGGACATTCCTTTGTATCGTGGTCCGAAGAACGACAATACATATAGGTCGTTGGTGGCAGTGGGAATTCCCATGCATAATGTCCTAGTTGTTGGTAATTATGACATCTGATTGGTTCTCTTCCATGTCTGAAACCTCCTCTAGCTCGTCCTGCTCCTCTATAGGTTGCGCGATCACCTCGTGGCACATTATATTGTGGTCCCTGATTATATTGTGCGGTATTGTATTGGGGTTGTGTTGGGTTTTACTACAGCTGCACGTTATTGTAAGGTTGTTGCACAGTATTATACTATTTCTACACAGTGTTGTATGGTGTTGGGGCTTGAGTGAACTGTGGTGTTGCCTGCCCAGTCATCATTTCTTCCTGTACCCTGTATGCATCTGAGGTTCTTTCCTACATCAGCTCCATAGTTCGACAGTCTTTGTCGTCATGGCCAACTGAATAAAAAAAATGTGCAATATGAGTTCATTGGGACTGTTTGGTATTTCTTCATCATCATGTAATGGTACAGTTTGTGACCCAGTTTCTTGCAGATTTCACACCATAATTCCCCCTATGGCCATGAGTTTGGCATGCCTGTTGCCATATAATGCGTGAACGTCGGACATTCATTTTTTTGGTGTCCTTCTGTTCGTCATGTGGTACACCAAATGGCTTCTCGTTTGTCCTTTTTCTTATTCTGGTTCAGCTGAAATGTTAAGTTCTTCATATCCTCTTTTAGTTCTTTGATAGATGGGTCCATATGTTGGTACTGATTCTCTTCCAATTGCAAGGCTGCCTATAGAGCCTCTTCTTGTGTCTGGAACTTATGTTGTCGTAGTGGATATTTTAAGTGTGGGAGTAGTAAGTTGACAAATAGGTGTCGGTGTTGCATCTCAGTCATAAGGTATTTTAACTTCCCTTTTAACTGCTTGAATCTCTGATCAATCTCCCACACCGATTCTCCTGGTTTCTGTCTTATCTCAATCATCTCGTTCATATACTTATCCTCTGAGCTCATCTTCTGGAACTCATTAATTAGTAGTTTCTTAATGTCGTCCAGTGTCCTTGTTTTCCTGGGAGCACTATTTGTGTCTAGACTCATGTACCAGTCTAGTGGGCGGTCTCTTAGTGTGATCGCTAGGTGCGCAAGTTTGGTGTTTTCATCAGTGATCTTCTTTGCTTCCCAGATCTTAGCACAAATGAATAGATACTTCTCAAGGTCTTCCGCTACTTCTCCTTGAAATTTTGGTAATCTGATAGTAGGGTCATGTCCTGCCATTCTGAGTACTGAGCTACTACCTCCTCTGCGTGGTGTGGATACTTGACTAAGATTGCCTAAATTGGCTCCTCTAGTTGTCACTCCTTGTGTAGATGTGCTTCTTGCTGTCAGAATTCCTCCGAACTTTCGTTGCCTAAATGGTGGTGTTCTCTGTGGTGTATTGGTCGCACATGGGTTTGTCGGATCCACTAACATTGATACAAAAGGGGTGTCTATATTCTCCTTCTGTTCTTGTCTCTCTTGTTTTCCTCTTGTAGGTGGCGCGTAGGATTTCCTCAATATGATCCATAGCCCGGAGATCCTCTACCTCTTCCTCATCGCTTTCCAAGCCCTCCCTTTCGGCTATGACTCTCTTCTTGGTGTTTATCTTATATTGGTAGGGTGCTCCACTACACGTCGTTCCTGATGACGCCAAGATCCACTTGAGCTTGTCGTCATCCATCGAGATCAAGTCCAAGGGTTCCTCTTCCTTCTTCTATTTATCCTTCCCTCCTTCCATTCCTCCTCTTTCTTTCAATGCTTCCCCCCTTCCCCCATACGCGCAGGGAAGTCTAACTATCTGATTCCATTGTCATTACACCTTTGTTGTATAGCAGTATCTTGATAGAAGTATATAGGGATCGAATGTACCTTCCTCTGGGTCCTTGTATAAATTCTTTCTTGTCTATGTTGTATGACTTTGCTTTGTCTACCACAAACTCTGTGATGAATCCTGCCACAATACTGTCAAGCCAAAAGTCTACTACATGGGTGAATTTGTTGTTCACCTACTGCAGCTGCTAAATATGTACTAGAATCCAATCTAGCTGTTGAATCCGGTTCATCGGGTGGTTATCTGTTAACCTTAAGATCCACTCCTAGAGTAGGTGTGGAAAATCACAGAAAAATATTTCATGTAAATCCATAAACACGTATTTATCCAGGTATTTGTGTGGTGTAATTCTAGGGTTTCCATTGTCTTTGTGTGCAAACTCTAGCTCTTTAGTTCACAACCAGCCCTCGATTTCTTCTCTCGTGGGGTTCCAAGGTATCCACATTACCTTCTAACAGCTCATTTCTTCTTTGATGGTTCTTGTCCACTCTATCTCATCTACTCAGTGCTATCTTGTTCCTCTTAATATGACAACGGAACCATTTGTTGGGTTTAATCAACTCCCTTCTCAAGTTATTTGAATTATTGACCCAGGGTTCATGTCATTCGGGGTTCCAACAAAAGTCTCTAACTATCGGCCCTCCTGGTAAACCAAAAGGCAACACAGCGCCCGAAAGGTACTGCGCAGTCTCACCCGAGATAGATAAGGATGGTTGACTATAAGACTCAGGTGTTTACATCCTAGGACAAAGTAGGAGATAAAGGATTTCTTGATTAAGGCCCTGTTCTGTGAACTGTTACTGTAATCTACTTGTTTTCAGGAATCACATGCATATAACTCAAAATATAAACAGATTGTAATAATGTGTTTGGTTATTCATCAATCATAGTCATCTATTGCTTGAAAGAAGTTAAATCCATTCAAACATTCAACATATTACATAGAAGTTACCATGGTTCACCCCTCATGGGCTACATCCACAAATATTTGGCTCTTGGCTCTTGTATTATAGTAGTTCTTGATCTCCCTGCGCCACGCGCTTACAGTTCTCCGCAAAAGTGGGTAGGATCTATGTGAGGTGAACTATATCGCACTAGGCTCTACAGCCTATGGTCTAATCCCCAGATCTACCTTCCCTCATATCTTTCTTGCTCAACAGCTTACAAAACTTGGTTCATACAATTCAAACCCCTCACGTATCGCCAACAACAATACTCGGAAAAATCACTCAATAACAATCACAATCTTCATAAGAGCTAACCTAAACTCAACAATGACAACTACAACAACTACTACCCAAAAAAACCACACACACATATGATACTTTCGTATCTATATTTATACATTTCGGGCTCTTCAGCCACTTACAGAATATTACCAAAACCCTAACCCTTCTTGCACTAGGTTTTTCTCCCATGAACATGTTATTCTTCCTCCAATTGTTGCTTCCCATTGTGCACGCTTTCTTGCATTCGCACGTGTCGATTTTTTGCGATTTGTCACTTCATTTTCCCACACACTTTCTTCCGCATGATCATCCTTCTTTCCACTTCGACCTGGTGCCAACATCATGTTATTCATAATTGGGGAGTTAGAGATCATGTAATTCATAATTTAGTCTGGTAATTGGGAGAAGGGGATTCTTCGCTTTTTTATTCTTTCATGATTTGTCATTTGACTCTTGTAATATAATCTAAGATTGATATATGGTGTGATCTCACATATGTCTTTTTCCATTCAACTCTTCACATGTTGTATTGTTTTTCCCTTATGCAATTTCCTTCTTTCCTAGTTAGTCTTCTGATGCTTTCCTAGATTAGTTTCATTTCAACAATTTAGATTAGATTATTTCTACTTCAGTCCTGCATATATAGTGTGTGTGCTTCATAAGCCGATGAACCTCGGATTGAGAAATTAAATAGTTGGGAAAATACTACAACAGAATTAAACGACAATATTTTCTCCTAACAAGGTGAAAATCTATAGGGTGGAAATACAGTGACAAAGTCCAATGGGCATAGAAATAAAGAAACTCCTCCAGGTATTTTAGAGACTATGAGGAGCTCGAGGGTATAAATTCAAATTTATAGAGAAAACAATGAATACCTATCATAACGTAAGAAATTTTAATGTCCCCATTTTTTTATTCCCTTGCTCTGCAGTTGGAGATGACCTTATGGGTATATGTCAGCCTAAATAGAGGGGTAATCTAAGGTTAACACTGAGCTTGAGAGGTTTGGAGAATTTATATGATTCTTTCATAGGTTTGCTTATCATATTCCATCATCGGGATCATTCTACACAGTCAGATTACGATTCCATTGCATGTCGATCGTTCCCGTAATTTGGGAGTGTTATTGAGCATAATTTAATGGATTACACTAAGGTTTTCATTTTAATAAATTATCTAAGAGCGGTACCTTGGTGTAATATTTCATTGGAACCAAAATGAAGAAATTTAAATGTTGGAAAGGATGAAAAGTGACTTTCGGAGCCCATAAATTCTTTAAAGTTAAATAAATCACTTTTTGGAGTAAAAGGGTTCATAAATCAATAAAGTGATTTTACTAAAGATAAATTTAAAATTCAGTTGAGGGTAAAAAGGTAAAAGGTTCGGCAAAAAGGTAAAAGGGTCAGCAAAAAGGTGAAAGGGGAGACAAAAGAAAGATGAGAGCTCATTCTCTCATTATGTTGGTGAATATTTCTGATATTTGGAGAGTTCTTGGAGCCTTTGGGGTTTGGAGTGAAACCCTTGTTTGGATTGGTTTCAGTGGTGAAATATTCCACCCTAGCCATTTGTTGGGGGAGCCATATAGTTTTTCCACTTGTTTCTATTGTGAGGAAAAGATCCATATTTTTACAACAGTTTTGGGGTTTGTAGAAGAGATGATCTTTTTTTTGCAAGATGAGTATATTTTTGGAGGAGGAATTGTTGAGTAGAGACCAAGTTCCCTTCATTATGGCTGATTTTCTTATTAAGGGGATGAGTTATTTTCTACTAGGAATGAGTTTCATCTTGATGGGACATGTTTCTTGTCAAGGGCCAAGTTATTTGTTGATTGGGGAGGCCGAATCCATTGTTGGTTGAGTACTCTTGGTGTTGGGCCAGATTTCTTGTCAAGGGTTGAGTTATTTGTTGATTGGGGAGTTTGAATCCATTGTTGGTCATGTTCTCTGTTTGTTGGATCGAAGATTGTATTGAGGGTCAAGTTTACAACCATTTGGGAGGTTGAGTTGTTGGCAGTAGGATTGCACTCTTCCTTTGAGTTCATTTTTTTTGTATGAGGGTTGTACTCTCTCTATTGAGGCAGATCTAATCCATTATGAAGACATGAACATGTAACAGGTTATACATTAATAAAATCAAATCATATTATTCATCATTTTCCTTACTTGGTTGAGTTATTTGTGATTGCAATATTGTTGTGTATTTTATTTTCATTATCTAGATTACAATTGGCACCAAATACATGTTTATCCATTGATAAACACACCAATAAATCAGATCAACAAACCATAACATTACAGTAATAGCATGAAGGGTTTACACTGGTTTTGAATGAGCCCCAAAGTGTTTAACAAGATCCCTACATCCAATTATAAGTTACAACAAATAGAAAAGGAGATTTGTAGTGGAAATTGAGTATGAATTTAAATTGTTTGTCCAAATACTTAACCCAAAAATACACCTAAATTTCTAAAGTAGCCAACAAGAAGGGGATATACAATGGGTCTTGGGCATGATGATGAATTGTTTGACATAATCCATGAACAAGAAGAACACTAAAAACACTACAACATCAATAAGAGGGTTTTATATTGGTATTTGGGCTTGTTTGTCAAGTCTTTGATGAATTTAGTCTTAAACCGATAACACACACAAAAACGTAATGGCAACAACTAAGGGGTTATTGTAGTGATTTTGGGGTATAACATCAAATATTTTGAAGGAGATTTGTGCTAAACAATCACTAAAATATTGCAGCAGTGAGTAGAAATCGATACCATCAGTAGGGAGGGATATTACAGAAACACATAACCAATTAAATGCATCCATGCTTCAAAATGTGGCAAACATAAAAATTCAGATGCACCATGGATAAAATTCAATGTTCAATGATGGTAGGAGAAATAATATCTCAAGAAGTAATTATCAGAAGAGGTTCCATAGTACAAGAATGACCTCTTGTGGCATATAATCCATCCATGTTGGCATATTCTATTAGTGATTCATATACATTTGAATATTCATTAAGTAGCCCAAAATGTTCTCTCAGCAACCATAGAAGAA
This sequence comes from Picea mariana, assembly GCA_032191745.1. Classification (NCBI taxonomy): domain Eukaryota; kingdom Viridiplantae; phylum Streptophyta; class Pinopsida; order Pinales; family Pinaceae; genus Picea; species Picea mariana. The sequence continues at coordinate 27,446 of JASDQU011404592.1, forward strand.
AGAGAATTCTAAGAGACAACTTGTAGAGAGAATTATGAAAGGCATAGCCACCTACATCTGATGGTGAATTTAAGTATGGATAATAAGTTGAGGCTTGACTTCTTAAGATAATAAAATATTTCCAAGTTCATGACTATTCTAGAAATACAAAGGATAGGGTTGTCATGTTCAATGAAAAATATTCTATTTGGTGGGATCACCTCCATAAAGTGAAGAATATCAATGAGGGGAAGATAGAATGAAAGAAATTCAAGAAATACTTTCCACATAAATACCTTTGTATTTGTTACTATTAAGGTAAAGTGTAATAAATCCATGTGTTGAAATTAGGGAAAATGACCATGGATGAGTATGTAAATAAATTCTTGGAATTGTTGAGTTATGTCAAACATACTCGAGATGAGAAGGTAAACATTAAACATTTATTAAGTGGTCTACCTCAATCCTAAAAGGATAGATTTAAATTTTATAAGCCTCAGACACTTGAAGAGACAATTAGAAGGCTAAGCATTATTATGACTAAAGCAAACGAAAATAATATTTCTATAAAACATGGAAGGATGAGAAAAGAGAGAATATTTACCAAAAGAGAAAGGGTTCAAGCCTCCTCACTTCAAAAACCAACCAAGGACTTTGCAACAAAATCAACCAGTTCAAAGTAGGAACAAACCAAATAGGTATTTCGGAAAGAGGACAAGGTAGCATATGCAATGTTGGGGATATGGAGAATACCATATATAAGGAATTTCCCTCAACAAAAGAACAAAACTAGGGTTGTTCACAAAAGCCAAGAGGCTACTAATATAAATAATGTGGCATAGAAAATTCTCAAATTTATGCTACATCAGAAGACCATCTAAGATCTAGCCACAGTTATTTTACCCCTAAAATTGTTGAAATTTGTGCTCTTAACGAATCCATGTGTAGCAAGTTATGGATAGTCCAACTAGCCACTGTAATAAAGAGAGTAATTAGAAAAATGGTGGATAGTTGTTCATTAAAGTTGAATGGACTATTTTATCAAGAAAAATTGAACATTTTTCCACTTAGCTCTTATATATCCTCATTGGTATAGGATATAGCCACACTTATGTTACTCCTAAAATTTTGAAAATTTGTGCTCTTAACAAATCCAGGCATAACAACTCATGGTTTGTCCAACTAGCCACTATAGTCAAGAGAGAGGTTAATGAAATGGTGGATAATGTTCCATCAAAGTTGATTGGACTCTTTTCACAGTAAAACTTGAACATTTTTCCACTTAGTATTATATATCCTCATTGGTATAGATTGGTTGGAAGCACATTGAGTTAAACATGACTAATACAACAAAAATTTTGATTGCATTAATGAGGATGGAAACTCTAGGGTAGTAAGAGGCATTCTAATGAGGATGGAAACTCAAGGGTAGTCTCTTTATCTTGTCTTGTTAGCATATTTGTTTATATATCACACTTTGTATTAGAGTTGATTTATGTAGTCATTTCTGTCTGTTGTGGTTTACCCCATGCCATAGAGTGATTTTCCTCATAACATAATCGGTTGTTGACTGGGGGGCTTCCCTTATGTTCGACAGTAAGAAATCTATTCACACATTGGGATTCGTGCATTGTATTGGATTCCATTAGCCTTATTGGTGGTTTCCTCGCCTTTGTCAAAAGTTTTCCTTATTGGTTGCTATTCAAAGGGTCTTTTTCGTGCATTGCTTGCATCTTGTGCATGCGAAAGATGCACAGGGCTGTTGGTTCATGAACATGTTCTTCGAAAGAGTTCCTCCAAATCATAAAGCTACTGCTTTGTACCTCATGTTGACTGATGAGAGATGCCTTAATTCTCTTTTTTCATTGGGTCTCCTTCCATCGACTTCAACCCATCTATTTTGGAAATGAGACCTAGAGTCCTATGAGTACCTAGAGGCTTGCAATCATCAGTGGAAGGTTCTCTCACCATTGATAGTTGGGAATACATCAATGTCTCTTGATTGATGGATTCTTCAAGTGTTCGACCTCAAATACTTTATTCACACTTGTAAGAATGTACTCAGTGCCTTGATACCTACTTTCATTATCGGTAGGTTGTCTTGTGTTTGTTAATGATATACCTTAATGACTGGTAATCAAACGAAGTGTCATTATGTTTGACCTCAACTCCTTATTCACGTAATGTAGACTTGCACCTTTGGCAGATCATGTAGAAGACTTGAAGACATCAGTTCATAGTCACAACTTTCCTGAGCTATTGTTATCATTCATTGGACCAGTACCTATATGACTTTAATGATCATGGGAGATCAAATTATACTCCATTGTATACAAATATCCTGAGATTGGTTTTGAGACTAGTTTTCACTGTGCCTTGTTCATGACTATGACATCCTTTGTCATGTATCTATCCTTGTATTTCCTATTCATGGCCATGAACAATTGTTTGGTATATTTCCACGTGGATCTGTAGTGTAATTCAAATTGGAATCCATGTGTACAAGTCATTATGGATTGTAATATTCTTATGAGCAACTAGTTCCTCTTGTTGGGTCTCCATTACTCCACTTATGGG